>JBBMHQ010089951.1:0-10793 GCA_037834295.1 Postelsia palmaeformis | reverse complement strand
CTCCCCCCCCCCCCCCCCCCCACACTCCCAAGACCTTGTGGTGGGAGCGCCGCCGCAGTCGTGGCATTTTCTATATATATATATATATATACGTATACGCGTTGTGCACGTTAGCGTCATGTTAGGGGCATAGGTGCTCAGACCTCTTCCTCTCCTCTTTTTGCTATGCAGCTCCGTGCTTTTTTGTTGTTGATGGTGCGGCCTACCGTAGATAGGGTGGGACGTGGGAAGTAGATGAAGAATTCCTGCGCCAAGGTTCACGCGTACCTTCAACAAACCAACGTTGGGCGTATTGTGTCCGCTGTCGGGACGTAGGGTCATAAAGTACCCCTGACCCTTGGCTATATCCACATGCTCAATTCCGCGGCTTTCGCACACCCCCCGTCTGCTACAAACCACCCCCCTTCGAACAAACGCTACGATAGGAGCCGCAACGACGCGACTCCCCCTGTCCCCCTCCCCCCGATCCCGCCCGCTCCCTCCCTCAGATCCTCTCCGGAGAAAACTGGAACACCGTGATGTACGACGCGAGACGAGCGACGGGCTGGGTAAGTGTGTTTTACTTCGTGAGCCTTATCATAATGGGGATGATGATCGTCATGAACCTGTTTTTGGCCATCCTCCTCTCCAATTTCACCAACAAGGAGGACGTCGATGCCGAAGCCGGAAACGGGAGCGGGGACGCCGGCGATCCAAACAACAACGCCAATAAGCCGCACCTGCCGCGCGGCGAGAGCATCGCCAGCCCGCGCGTGTCGCCCTACAACCCGATCTCGCCCCCCGGCTCGCCCTCCCCCAACCTGCGGACTGGCACCTCGAAGGTAAAGGCGTTCAACTCCGCCCGGAGCGTGAAGCACCCGGAAGGCGGTACGATGGGGGAGGGGATGGGGGGGAAGATAGTTCCGACGGCAAACAACAACAGCAACGGGAGCGGGGGTGGCAGCGAAGACGCGGAGGACGCAGGCGGGGAAGGAGGCGGAGGGCAGGGGATCACGGCTCGCGTATGCCGGGCTTGCAAGCGATTGGGGGGGCACCTGCTCGAGATGTGCATATACCGCCTGCGGGTTCCCAGCGACTTGGACCCCGGGAAGGCTTTGTTCCTGCTGGGCCCCGACAACACTGTCCGTATGGTGTGCGCCGCCGTGGTTGCCAACCCCGGCTTTGACCGCTTCATTCTCCTGCTGATTTCGGTGAGCTCGCTGGCGTTGGCCCTGGACAGTCCCCTGCGCGACCCGGACTCTGACGCGGCGGGATACCTGGAGCAGGTGGAGGGCGTCATGAACGTGCTCTTTTTTATCGAGATGACCCTCAAGATTTCCGCCCACGGGTTCGTGCTGATGCACGGGGCGTACCTGAGGAGCGCGTGGAACGTTTTGGACTTTGTGGTGGTGGTAATCTCCATGGTCCAGCTTTTCACAGACGATTCGGGAAACTTGGAGAGTCTCCGCTCCCTTCGGACGCTGAGGGCGCTTCGACCGCTGAGGTACCGTACCGCACCGTACCGTTTCGTATCGTACCGTACCGTACTGTATCGTATCGTACCCGTATCGTACCGTATCGCACCCGTACCGTACTGCACCAAAACACGTGGACCAAAAAACAACACTCGGCGTAGCTTTAGACAAATTTCATCGCTGCTATTAGTGTGTCTGCCGTCCTTCACAATATGTACCATGGTATGTAGCAAGAGCTCTCAAAACACTGAACGCCCACAAACCTTCACGGGAAGTAGTATTGAGCAATCCGGCACGCGCGTGCAGATATGTTTTGATGTCAGGGTGCAAAGGGGTAGGGGGTCTCTTATGCTAACGTGTAAAAACAGTGGACGCATTCAGAGGGGAGGAAAGGCTGCGTGTGGCAGGCGTACATTGCGCGCGTGTTGAGACAAGCGTTTTTCGTCGGTCCGGCTGTGAACTCTCCCATGACGAGGGACCATAGTAAACAGAACCCAATATTGTTAAAAAAAACATTAAAATATATAGGATTTTGTAGGTGCCGTAAATCCTGTTCAATATGGTCCCCCGTAATAGAGGGGGCCACGAAAGCACGCGAGGTAGAATGACACGAGGTTTCTGTCGGAAAAGATCGTTGTATTTGCACCCTGAGCGGTGTTCCACGCCTCAGACTGATCACCGATTCATGATATCGAAATATTTCAGGGAAGATAGGTTCCTGATCTGTATTATATGTATGATCTGTGTGATCTAGCTCACGTGTTACCGGGTGAGAGCCGTATGAATCTGCATGACCTAGAAAACATTCACTGCGTTAAATCTGAACCGTACAGATCCTGCACAACATATGATATCAGCAGGTCGGGGTCCAGATGGTCTACAGTAGATCGTGATATATCTGGAGATGATCTGTAGATGATATGTAGATGATGTGTGGAAACGTTCGAACGCGCTGCTCGTAGCTCATGAGGCGTGTGTACACACCGTCGCAAATAGTTTGGCGGTGGCGATTCAAGGAGCAGGCTGCTCTCCCACGCAAACATAACTGTCGAAGAATTGTGGGGAGTGACACCCGCCCCTTAGCTTCGTGCCGCAAGTATCACTGCAAAACAAAATAGGTTTCGAAACGGCTAACTTTTGGTTGCGTGGCCCTCGAAATAATGGGGCCGATATGTTGCTGACTTGCTCCCCCCTGCTTAATACAGCATGCCGGATGCAACCGCTTCCCGTACAGTGTTGTCTCAGCAACAAAACGGTTATGACGGTTCGCGGTCAGAGTGGTCGTTTGCTCAGTGAAGAAAAGCTCCGTCCCAACTAGCCAACGGGCCGTAAAATGCTACCCCAGTTTTCGCACGCGCGTATTTTGTTTTTACCCTCGTACCTGACATTTGTGCCCCCCCCCACCCTCTGGTCAGTGAATACCCGGCCTGCTCTCCGCCCCGGCATTCTATATAGAGATACGAGGGTCTACGGCCACACAACTACGGCCATGCGTGACATGAGTACACCTACACCCCCTCTCCCCCCCACCCCCCGTCCGTGCTTTCCTCTAACCGCATCCAGGATGATCAACCGTGCGCCGGGGCTCAAGATAGTCCTGAACGCTCTCTTCGCGGCCATCCCCGATGTGCTCAACGTGGCCGCCGTGTGCTTCATGTTCTTCATAATCTTCGCCATTCTCGGCGTCAACTACTTCAAGGGCATCCTCATGTCGTGCCAGGGGGACGGGTTTGACGCTCTCTCGGAGGCGGCAACGCTGTTCATCGAGGAGCCCGCGGGGTGGGACTCGATGTCGTCGGACGAGCGGGCGTGGTTCGGGCCTCTCAGCAACGTCTCCGACTCTTTTTCTGTCGGCGCCAACGGTGGTTTCACAACCGTGGCCGACTGCGCGAGCATCAACCCCGGCTGGCCGGATTCCGCCGCGTGTTGCTCTTCCTGGCCTTCGTCCTCCGGCGAAAGTCCTACGAGTTTTCAGGTGCGTGCCTGCAAAACGCATGCTATTATTTTATGTGCTCGGCAGGGGGGAGCACGAGGCCTTCTTTGTTTGGTAACCGAATTATTCATGAAGAAACTGCCCATATTTAGTTGGAACTCCATTCGCGCGTGACTGTATTGTTCGTTGTTAGAACGCTGTACGTAGGCGATAAGATTACTCGCCGGGTTAATCCTCTTGGGGCATGCCGAGGGGGAAATTGGCGATAAAACGTGACTGTGATGCCTGCAACCATTGTGGCCACCACGTGATTGGGGGGTGATACTCTACAGCATGGTGTCCGAGTTACTATGGTTGAATGCAAGGGAGTCGTACGGCACGGGCGCAATCGTGATCCCACCCGTGTTTCTAGGCCCTCATGCCGTTCCTAAATAGTTTATGCCGCTAGAGTTATCGTTGTTTTGGTCGCTACCTCGGAGCCCCGAAGAGATCGACCCTTTTTGTATTGCAGTTCACCGACACACCTGTTTAACACTAATTTCGAGAAAGTTGTGCCCAGAACGGGAGTGCAGCCCAAAGTGGCTTGAGCGTGTTTTTCGTTTTATCTTGAGGTCAATATCGGGTGAGGGATTAGCCCCAGAAGAACTTGGTGCACCCCCACCACGCTCGTACAGCAGTGTGTGGAAAATCTCGCTTGAAGCTCCGAGCGAAGCGTCGAATAGTTATACGCGATACTTTGTGCCGTGTTGGAGGTTGTGGTCGGAGGCGTGAGGAGCGCACCAGCCTTGAGCTTGCGTGGAGTAGGCGGTGGGACCCTGGCGTCTTGGGGGAGTTATTTGACCAACAAGACACGACTTACAGAAAGCCCGTCGTACAAAGGTATATCGTACTATACCTATTTACATTTCGTGCTGCTGTGCAGTATTATTGCCAATGAACCAAAGCCAGAACGCATGATTCATCACCTTGAAATTCAAGCAGAAGCCCGTTTACCGGAGCTGAGACCGTTACGCATATTAGCCGAAGTGTCGCTAACGTCCAACGGGGAACATAAAAGCACCGCATGGAACCGACGCAATCGCAGCCACGACCTGACACTCGACCGAAATGAAACAACAGGTGTGCGAATGCCTCGGACTGGAGTGGGACCAGACGATCCCGCAGCAGTTCGACAACGTGGCCCAGGCGCTCCTCACGTTCTTTGAAATTTCCACGACGGAGGCCTGGACAGCGGTGATGTACGCGGCGGTCGACGCGACGGAGGAGGACATGCAGCCGATCAGAGACGAGCACCTCATCCGAGTTTGGTTTTTCATGCTCTTCATGCTGGTCGGGTCGTACCTCGTGATGAACCTGTTCGTCGGTGTCATCATCGACAACTTCAACAAGGCAAATAATCATCCGTACGAGTATGATATTAGTGCTAGACGCGTGCTGTCGTACGATAGGGGTATTAACAGTACGTTTTTACCCTGCAAGGCGAACATTTCTGACTGATAGGGCTTCTCCGCTGGGAAGATACAACGCTGCTCTCAGTAGTGTACTCAGTATATCCAACATCGTCTCATTGTTTCTCGTTTTTTGTGCGTACACTCTTTTTTTTTCAGATGGGATTTAATGCTCATTGGGCCCCAGGTTAATTCTTTTTTGTGCTGCAAGTCACGTTTGGGGACAAACCACCGTAACGTGTATCATAGAATCGTCGCGAAATGTGACTGGAATGTTTTTCCTGTACTCCTCGTCCCGTGTCCCGCGTCCCCCGTCCCCTCCTACCCCCCTCCGACATAATCGGTAACAGATGAAGTCCAAGGCGGAAGGGGACGGGGTGTTGGTGACGGAGGAACAGCAGTCCTGGATAAAGACGCAGCACATGACGCAGCGACTCAGGCCGCTAAAGCGCGTGACCCTGCCGGGAGACCCCGTGGGGGACTGGTGCTACAAGGTGTCGCACCACAAGTGGTTCGACCCGTGCGTGATGATCTGCATCGTGCTCAACACGATCGTCATGGCCATGCAGTTTTTCGGCCAGGGAAACGTGTACACCAGGTCAGAGAGAACGCGCGCTACTCCCGCGGCTGTAAGGGGTACCAACAAGGGTAGGTACATGAGAAAAAAAAGAGCACCGCTACTTTATTTATTCAGTCTCGGACAGAGAAGGGTTACTGAAATCAAGTAAAGCAAAACTGAAAAAAACATCTTGTAACTTATTTCTGACATTAAATTCCCAGTCCGCTCGCAGTTTTATTTTTAATTCGGACATGGTGGTGAATAAGGCTCCGCTTTCTCTTCTTTTGTTTTCGTGTACCCTGGTATCATCTGCATTTTCTCAAGGTCTTCTCTTTTGAGGAGCTCTTTACAAAATCATAGTTGGATCCCCACCCAAAAGCTGACTCCGTGCGAAATAAAAGCATCCCTCGCACGTGCGTAGCCCGATGAGCAACTCCATGTTATTTTTGCGAAGAAAAAAATGCTGCAGTGGGCCAAAACAAAAGAGTTTCCTATAGTGCGATGTTGGGTACGTATAATATGAAAAGTTTATCAGTTGAGTTTTAATAGGTTACGAGCCCCGTCGGATAAAAAAATATGGCCAAAAGAGGGCTGTATACTGTACCCCTATGATTGCAGGCGTCGTGAACTGACTACGGGAACACGACCCTTAAGACGTAATGCGTACCACGAAGTAAACAGCAACATGGGCGAACCTTGAAGCAGGTCGCAGGAAAGACTCCCTCGCTCCTCGGGGAGAAACGTAAAGCTAGTCGCTCTGATGGTGATGATGCCGTCCGCTCGACGCTCGATGCCTCGTGCAGTCGAGTAGCCAGACGAGCGATTTCTTCCGCGTGTGTAGCACCCCGTGGCCGACGGATGATGAAACGTGCTCCTTTCAATCGTTCACGAGCTTTTGTGATGGACCTATCGAATAAGGTCCTCCTCAGGGTAGTGTGCAGCAAGCGGACCGTCTGGCTCGCATTGCTCCTGGCGTGTGAGAACATGTTGTAGAGCGAATGGTGCGCAGATCGACGAGTAGGTGTGAGCGAGAAATTCGAGGCACGTTGGCAGGCCTTCCTCGAATGTATTTCACTTGCGTCGAAGAACGGTAGGGAAACAACCAGCCGTGAATTCCATCTTGAAAGAACATCAACAATGGGTCGGTCAATCTGCCTGCCAAACAGGCTATCGATTCAGCCGGTAATATTCCCCATATAACCCCCCGACCACCCTATGCCCTCTGCCCGCGTCGCCCCTGTGCAACTCCCGCCTCTCTCTCTTCGCAGGCTAATTGAGGGAGCTAACTACACATTTTCCTTGATATTTACTTTGGAGGCGATAGTGAAGGTGGGACAAAGACCGCGTGCGAGCGAGGGAGGGAGGGGGGGGTCTGATGGGAGCTGTTCGATTTTTCGGTCTCTCGGTTCTCCCTGTTGTTCTATTTTCCATTAATGCCCGGTAGGAATATGTTATTGGTCATCGTTCGATTATCGGTTTCCAATGTATTCATCTCCCAGGGGGGGGCTGGGTAGAGGAGAGAGGGTGGGGGGGGGGGCGTGCGGGCCATGCGAGCGGCAGACGTGCTGCTTGTCTTTGACGGTGCGCGCTTAGTCAAATCGTGTGACGGGTTTGATTGTTCGTGAATCTTGAGGTACATTAGCGCCCGTATATGTTGGCGAGACATTTTTTTTTTTAGGATAGGGTAAGGTTTGGTCTATCACGAGGGACTGCTATAGGAATATAAACCCACGATCGACCCCAAAACCATATACCCCCCTACGTTTACACACCGTGTTCGGTTCTGATTGTTATGATATGTTCCCCCGTAATGGCAGCGGTTGACGGGCGGCGGTCCCCTACGCCGTCTCGGTTATGGCTGGGGCGGACCCTCCTCAATAATAACGCAGGGGAAGGTATCGTTGAACCCCGGCGCTTACGACTTAATGTATCGATTGTGTCGACTCCAACGCTGCCGAGTTCGTCGCGACGCCTCAATGCTTTTTGAATTCCTAACCCGCGGTTCTACAACGAGGCGTTTCCTCGACTTTGCTTTTGTTCGTGATGCATGCCACGGTAAGGGTGCATCGATATTATTTGTGGGGGTGCTTCCGCGCTGGAGGACTTATGCGTGTCACCCAAAAACAGAATGGCACGCTTCTGAGCGATGAACGAAAACATTGCATGCCTTGCCTTAAGGTTGAAAGCCGAAACGTATTGTAGAAACGCGCGATAGGGTATGCCTTATTAGGTGGTTCCTCAGCTGACAAGCTCCATCAGCCAGAAACGTTCGCCTTGCAAGGCAAACAAAGTGCTACTATTTGTAGGGATGCCATATCGTAGCGCCCATCGAATATGGAGGCGTGACGCACAAGGCAGACCTGCTGTATACCCTAATAGCTCCTGCAGCTGACGACATTCGCAAGCAAAGACCAGGCGTAGAAGGGTGACCTCTTTATCGCACACGATGTGCCATGACACTTGTTTTTGCCGCGTGGCCGAGGCTGCCTACCGTGTCCCGCCGTGCTCTGTCCATCTCCCGACGGTGATCGTGCGGAAAATTTGGTCCGGTTGAGCGCATTAAGTATCATGTGCTTAGCTCTCGGTAAACCCTGCAGTAGGTGGTGCGTAAGCCGCCGACGCGGCACTGCCAGCCATGCCTGTTTAGATTTTAATTACTTAATGTTTCACGAGGTACAGAGTGTTAAATGTCGTTTTAGGTGAACACGCGTGCGCCAGATTGCCAGCCTTACTGCATTTAGCTCAAAAGGTCAACTGACTTGTGTTTAGGCATCGGCGGTTATGATGTTCTATTTGGTAGTAGTGTCCTCATGGATGTTCGCTAACACTCCATTCACAAGGGTCTAACCGTCTACCCCTCCGCGCGCGCCTTAGTAAGACGTAGCTCACCCTTCACGCAACTCGCCCAACATCTCACGGTGATTCGCACTTGGTGTAAGCGATGTCTGCCTGGTCGGCGATAACCCGACGTGCTCCGCCCCGGCATTGTAGGGGTGTTAGGGTCTATGATCATACGACTGCGTTCATGCATGAAATGAGCACACCTCTTCCCCGACACACCCATCTACCCCCTGCCCTCCTCCGTACATCCCTTCCTCGCTCCGTCTCGAAAGAGATACGTGGTCCATGCTAAAATGACTAGGGCAAGCAACAAATGAGTGCGCGCCCCCTCCCCCACCCCGACGGTGCTGCGTCTCGAAAGGGATGCGCAGTCAATGATCACATGGCTAAGGCGTATAATAAATGAGTACGCCCCGACCCCACCCCCTTCCGTCCGCCTCAACCCATGTGCCTTTCTAGATCCTAGCCCTCCGAAGAGCCTACTTCATCGACCCGTGGAATCGCTTCGACATCTTCATCGTCATCGGCACGAACCTTGGTCTGTTGATGCTATGGATGACGGGGATGAGCTACGGCTCGATTGCGACCATCATCCGCACCTTCCGGATAGGCCGCGTGCTGAGACTCGTGAGGGGGCTGGAGTCGATGGCCCAGCTCTTCAACACGCTGCTGCTGACGCTGCCCAGTCTCGGTAACGTTGGGGCCCTCCTTTTCCTGCAGTTTTTCATCTACGCCGTTATGGGGGTGCAGCTCTTCGCAACGGTGAGCCAGCTAATGAGCCGGTCGATAAGGTCTGGCTCGGTCCATCCTGATAAAGACCTCGGCCAGCCCCGGTCCGGCTTGGCCTAGTCTAGTCTGGTCTGGTTTGGTCTGGTCTGGCCTACCCTCTCGCCGGCCTCTGCTGCTGTATCGCGTGTTTGATTGTATCGCACGATACACGCTGAGTGGGGTGAAACAATGGCTAGGCTAGCGTAGCGTGTCATTGTCCTTTTTTTGTCGTAGGCGCCAACGCACCCATGTTTGAGTTTAGATGTATTGCCAGACACCGAGAGTGGCCACCGCTACGCGAGCGCATGTGGCTCGTGTGACCATGCTCTGTCCGAACGACGAGGTGGGTTGTTGCTGTCGCTGTCACCGTCGGGGTCGGCTGCCGCTGCTGCTGTTGTTTATTGTTGATGTTGTTGCTGTTGCCGCTGCTGCTGCTGATCGTGCTGCTGCTGCCACTGCTGCCACTGCTGCTGCTACCGCTGGCGCTGGCGCGGTGTCGTTCCTGTCGTTTTGCCGAGTCGCTATTGTCCATCCGATATCGGCAATGAATGCCCTTGGAAGAAGGAGTGACCGGTCTCTCTCCTTGTCTAAGTCCCTCTCCCTTGCTAAGTAGCTCTCCCTCTCTATATCTGTCCCCCTCTCTCCCCCTCCCCCTCTCTCTCTATCGGTACGTCTAGCACGGCCCATCGAGGCACTCTTGCCACGTGCTCCAAGGCCAGATTCAAAGTAGAACACATTATTAAATCAGAAAACTGCGGACACGGAATATCTTTCTCTCTAGTGCCTTGCTATGTACATACCATATAAAGCCGTCAACGAGACTTCACCTTCTACGTAACCAAACTGGTGGAACATACCGCCCGCCCGCACGTGCGCCTTACACCCCCAAACATACCTCAACTACACTGCTGTACTACTGCAGATGAAAACCCTTGAACGAATACCCCTCTCGTGGGCGAATACTATCTCCAAGCTATCGAATGACATCACGTACCTACGCCTTGCTTCCCCGCTCACGAAAACGCCACCTCACACACTGGTATATATGTGCACTCAGGTTGGGCTCAGGGGCGCCGTGGACGAGCAAGCCAACTTTCAGACGTTCTGGGGCTCGATGGTGCTGTTGCTTCGGTTCAGCACCGGGGAAAATTGGAACGGGTTTATGTACGACATGGTCGCAGACCGAGAGAACTGCGAATCGCAACCAGTTTACGACCCAGACATGTGCGGCTTCACGGACCATGCCAATTGCACGCCGCTCAACGGCTGCGGGAGCTGGTCCATTTTCCCATACATGATCAGGTTTGTGAGCGCCTTTACGGTCGACGGGGGCATTATTTTGACGCGCGCGGGTGCGCATGGTGGGTGCTTTTACTCTTTGGCGATAATGCTGTGGACGGATTTGGGCACAGCCTTACCCTTCTGCGGAGTAGTTGGTGGTGGTGGTTGTGGTGGTGTTGGCAGTGTTGTTGTTGATGTGGATGTTGGTGGTGTTGGTGGTGTTGTTGTTGGTGTTGGTCGTTTTGGCGGTGTCGGTGTTGGTGTCATTGGTGGTGGTGGTGGTGGTGGTGGTGTTGACGTTGGTGTTGCTACAGGTAGTGCTGGCGGTGATGTTGTTGATGTTAGTGTTGGTGCTGGAGGTCCTGGTGTTGGTGGTGGTGGTGGTGGTGGTGGTGGTGTTGGCGGTGTTCGTGTTGGCGCTGGCGTTGGTGTTGGCGATGCTAACAACAACAACAACAACAACAACAACAACAACAACAACAACAACAACAACAACAACAACAACAACA
>JBBMHQ010089940.1:0-10794 GCA_037834295.1 Postelsia palmaeformis | reverse complement strand
AGTTTGGGTGGATTGGGACGATGCTCGGGTTTGTCGTTGTGACAGGTGTTCCGACCACTATCATCTTGAAAGACGAAGCATGGTCGCTGATGGGAAGGCCATCAACCGCGGCCGTCTGCGTTGAAGAACGATACAATCCAACTCCCCGTAGCTGGTTGGCGGAGGCTCGCGTGGAAGCTGCCTCCGGGGGAAATCCGGTCGAGCATTTATTGGTGGGTAATATACACAAATCTTCCCTCCGGCCAGCGCACTCTTCCTCGGGATCATTCGCAATGACACAACGCCTTTCCAAATGTAAGGCTTGACCACTTTGGACTTGCACCCACTTCTTCTCGAACCAACTTGTTGGAAATCAAGTCGGACCCTTTCTACACTCGTGCGTGAAAGCGTATGATTAGTTGTTCCCACTTGTTGCACCGTAGGAAACGTTTACGCTTTGTTGAGGCGATATTTGTATTGTGTGGTGTGCTGTTGATCTATTTTTTCACCCGTCTCTTGCCGAATTGCTGCACTTACAAGTTATTTTGTGTGAATTGTCCGTTCATGACATCCATATGACAGGTCGCAACCAAGGCACCGGACGTTAGTCCAGCCTTGGAGAGGGTAGTAAATCGTCTCACGAACAATGCAGTCGTCGTTGTACTCGGCAACGGTATGGGGGTCTATGATGAGCTCATGTCCAACCGCCGATTGGATTGCGTTTCTTACCTGCTTGCGACCACGACAGACGGTGTTTTCACGACCGCAAGGTGCGTGCGACGACCAACCCCCACGGGTTCGACGCACTAAAAGCGGACTGTAGTCGCGGAATCGGCTGCACTCAAACGAAATAGTGCCGTCAAGAAGTATTCATAGTGTGCGTTACAGCACAGTAGTCCACGTAATAAAAGGCTTTGTGTGGTCGGCCAGCTCACCCCCTGATGATGATTATCATGCTACGTGGCTCCTTTCCGTCAAGTCTATAGCCCGTGGTCACAAAACAGGCCAAAAACGGTAGCTGTCGCCATGCCGTCGTTCCTGTTGATGTAGGGTTTCCGATTTTCTCATCAAGCTTTCTGGCCAGGCATGTACCGCGATACCTGCAGATATTTCGTGTGCTCCAGACAGCTTCGTTTTAAACTGCTTTAGTATTCGCTGGTGCATGGAATACCTAGCGCTAGAGGTCACCCCTCATCTTAAGAATGAGACACAGATAACCGGCCACTATTAGTCTGTATATAAATCCGAGCGTTTCCGTCCAGAACGAACTCTGTGGGTGGCACGAGCGGACTCGTGCAGCGACTGACAGTTAACGTAGTTGTGTAATAGCATTTGTACAATAGCGACAACTGTTAATAGGCTGAACGAGTACCACGCGCCCAACCGTGTTTCTGCCGTCCGACAGATTCAAGTGTGTACATTCTGGAATCGGCGAAACGTGGGTGGGAGTACCACCAGGCTCGACGCTTTCTCTTGAGGATGCCCATGCCACGGTGGCGTCCCTCCAGCAAAGCGACTTGAGAGTGACGCTGGAGGGCAACATTGGAAACATATTGTGGCACAAGCTCGCCGTGAACGCGTCGATCAATGGACTGACGGCAATTATGGGCTGTCGAAATGGGGCCCTACTGGAAAGTGACCACGGACTATCGTTGGTCAAGGATTTGTGTGCTGAAGTTGGCCTAGTAATGGAGGCCAGTGAGATTCCCGTCCCGGGCGACCTCTTGACGAGAGTTTTGAACGTGGTACGACTAAACGCTAAGAACTTCTCGAGTATGCAGCAGGATATGGCTTACGGTCGCGCTACGGAAGTGGATTACCTCAACGGCTTCGTGGTGAAGAAAGCTAAGCTGTTGGGGGTGTCCACGCCGACCAACCGCGTTATTTACGACCTCGTCAAAATGAAGGAATTCATCTGAAGGGAGCGCCGTACATGAACGACTTAACAAGAGAAAGACACAGCGAGTATCGGGTGCACGAGCCTTGTATTATTACTCCAATGGAATGCGCGAAGCTCCAACAGCTCCACCACAAAGACGGCCGTCTACGGAAAGCATCTAGCTGACCCGCCGTCTGGATAAAACTCATGAAAACTGTGTGTGGTTTGGAACCGCCAAATGCGTTCTCCATGTCACCGGCACGTGCAGGAGATGTGATGCTCCACTCGCTTATTTCCTAGGTTACGCAAGAACAGCAGACGAGTGCAGAATTCGGGATGGGGAGGAGGGCGAACGAAAGGGGTACTGTTTTGGACCAGATGGCTTGTCCTGCACAAAAGTGACTCCAACCGTGCTACACCACGAAGAGCGCACCTTGCTGCATTCAACCTCAAAATGCGCAGCACCCTTTCCAATGTGGGAGGGTAATTTCGAAGAGGCAAACACAAACTGGTCAGGCAAAGGCAATGATAATTTTATCTTCCGGTACTGCAGTTTGTGTCTTGTATGATCGCAATGCACCCATTCCTACTGTATGTACAGTGATGAAATAAAAATGTTCCTAGATTATGGAGCGCATGCGGGGACAAATAATGACTATTATTCCCGACATCTGTATATTCCTGCAGTATGAACAGACTTTGGGATATTTCTAGCGAGTAACGCACTTGTATCGGAAGGTAATTCTGCCGCGTGTGAGGTCGTACGGCGAAAGCTCCACTCGAACTGGATCGCCAACCAAAATCCGGACGAAGTTTTTGCGTATCCTTCCGCTAATGGTGCACAAGACGACCTTGCCCGTAGCCCCAACTTCAACGCGGAACATCGCGCTGGGCAGACCCTCCTTCACAACACCTTCAATCTGAGTTTAAAGCAAGAGAGAAGGCAAATGCAACGAAATCTGACCCCTTTGAAAAACGAACCGACTGGATATGTGGGTGTTGTTTTGATCGATTTGAGACGACGCTTGATGATGTTGTCCTTTGACGTGCGTGGCGAAGACTCGAATATCCTACAAGTACTTCAGGTGATGATCACGAACGCAACGACATACACACATCGAGTCCGCCCAAACTAATGAAACTACCGTCTGTAGTGCTCTGGAGGCGATCGTGGCTGTGATGCGTTGGGGGATGCTTGTCGCAGCTCGGGGTGTCTCAGGTTCGATCGACCGGTTCGACTGATTTTGAATGGAACGAAATTATTCGTTGTTCATCGTTCCATTCCAAACTGTTCTGAGGGGGTTTGTGTCCGAACGGTATTTTGGGCAACCGACACTGGGGGCATATCTTAACCCCCTCCAAACAGCATGGGAACGAGAGGAACGGAACGAGGCTGCTCGTAGTCATTCTTTCCGTTCCTATGTAAAAAAATGTGCTTGGGTCCGTCCATGCAGAATCCTGGGTCTCGCCAGTCAGTACAACGGTATATTTTTCACATGCCACGACACCAACACGCTGTTGTTCGCAAACTGATATTCACGTCCATCTTCGGTTGTACCCATCTACATCAAACGAGATGCTATTTGTCCCCGTTCGGTCCTCCCGAAGAATAAAAAGGGGTACATTGTCCTTCCTCTTCCGAAAATACTATTTTTCTCGGGCTGCACTGAAGCTAATCGTTTTCCATACCCAGTCAGCGCCAATTCATGTGGCAAATAATATTAGATTCAGTTCGTTCCAAAGCGCTCTGGGGGGGTTAAGACACGTCTTGACTAGGTTGCCCAACCGATTATTTGCGGTGGGATCGTGCAGGTCGACTTTGGGACAGGGGCACCGTCGCGGGGGCAGCGATTGCTCTCCACAAAGAGGATATTTTTACCTTTACACACAAATACAGCGCAAGGCATGCCTCAGAGCAGGCAGTGCTAGCTGTCCGAATGGTGCCTTCGGGACAAATCTAGAACTTAGTGATATCGTCATCGCAGCTCGATGAGGACTCCTAGAGTTCTATGAACATCAGTTCGGCACTCGCCAGAGGCTCGTTCGCCACCCTGTGTTTTCCCTCGTGAGTCTCCTGGTCAGGCTATACGGCCATAGCGCGTGGGCCTCTTGCAAAAAAATGGACAAGGCGGGAACGCTTGGAAGCTAGTCACTGTGAAAATAACTCATGCCCAATCAACAGCTATTCATGGGGACCATACCATTCCATTCCAACTATTGCAATGTTTTTTTTAGGGGAACGTAATACTCACCCTCATCTGGGAGTAACGATAGCCACTTCTGTTGCGCCTAGCGCTATGTTTAGCTGGTGTGGTAGGTGTGACCATGTGACCCCGTTGGCCGAATACTATCGGTTGATTCGTTTAGATGATGGATGGGGCGCAACGCGATTTCGACCAACCTCTATGACATCATCTTTCTCCTTCCGCTCCCGCGGCTGGGCCCCTTCGTTGTTCCCGCCTCCCTTCCCTTTCTTCTTCGCCTCGAGCGTAGTGGTCGCCACCCTTGCGATGCCCACCGAACGCTGTGCCTGT
Organism: Postelsia palmaeformis; assembly: GCA_037834295.1. NCBI lineage: Eukaryota > Phaeophyceae > Laminariales > Laminariaceae > Postelsia > Postelsia palmaeformis. The sequence goes on along the minus strand of JBBMHQ010089940.1, from coordinate 6,402 downwards.
ATCACGAACGGCGAAGGGACACCAAGCGGTGGGAAACCCGGTCGAATGTTAACTACCAGTACACCGAGAAAAGAACATTAGTATACTCGCCGCGTCACAATAAGGGCCCATCTTATCCGGGACTTTTATTTTTTGCGAATCGTTTCTTGTTTTTTTTATAATTCAATTCGCATCTGATTGGCCGAAGAGTGAAAAACCAAGCAGGCAAATTAGGAAAAAATGATTCGAATGAAAAAAAATCCAGGACTTTTGCCGTGTGATTTTTTCAATTTCAATTTGAAATGAGAGAGTTCATCAGCCTTGATATAGTATGTTCATGGGTCAACACCCTCGGTGGGGCTGGGGCGATTCTCGGCCGCTTCGGTGACCACGATTGAGGCGACAAAACGCGAACCTCAACGAGAAGCGACCGGAGCAAAAGCCGCGCCTACGCCTACAGACTAAATAACATCGAACCCCGGCGGTGGAGCCTCAAAAATAGTCATGGCGGCCACAAGCCCAATTTTTCGGCCTGCTCGATCGGCCAACGATCACGAAAACCGAGCAAACGAGCAAAAAACGGAGGATATACGCTCGAGACCTCGATAGCTGCATCACCGCTGATGTTTCGCACGTGGCGCTTGAGGGCTCCCTCCGCCAAAAATAAAAAGAGGCTGACGGCGGCGCGCACGAGACTACGCAAACCTTCGCTCTCGTCTACGCTCCTCGCTGTTTGTCGGCTGGGCATTGTGTGACGCGGTGCGTTTATTTTGGATTATTTTTTGTTTGACTACAAGAACACTGTTTCCCCATAGGACACAAACACGTTTTTTTTTCGAAATCAAGTTGAAATTCATTGAAATTAAGAAAATATTTCCAAATAGTGTTCCCCGTCAAGATGAGCCTTCACGGCATTGCCGGTTATACGAGAGGAGACAATTTCCACGAACCGCAGTCGATAAAGCTGTGAGCTGGCACCATATGCCGTGCATCCAATATCCTGGGTTTCCTCCTTTGAAGGAAGGCTGGTTTGATGCGAGATGCATCCTATTTCCTCGAATTATAGGATGAGATATGCGTACGTACTGATATGTTTCATACCAGGCACGCGGTCCCATACCTTGATGAACAGGTGAGCTACAGCCCCCCCCCCCCAGACCTGGCACATTTCAACAGTATCTGGTACTGACCAAAGAAAGGCAACGATCAGACGCAAAGGCTCGAGAAATGAGCAAAATAAAGAGCACCGGACCCATTTATAGGAGGGGCCCATCAACAGGCCGCCCTAAAGCCTACACATGTAGGTTTAAGGAGAATATTGGGTCCATTCGGACGAGCGGAGATGCGGAACAACTATTTATAGGATTTGTTGTGAGTAGTTCGAGACTTGCGTGTTGATTCACAATTTGGGGCAACAGCTTCGAGGAAGCAGTAGTTTTTGGGCGATCGCGCAAGTCTGCAGATTCACGGGTGTTGGTTAACGACATACCAGTATAACAGAGAAATGCGTAGGTATACGTGAACGGCTGAATGGTCTGCGGGCACGTCGAGGGACCAAAACCTCCCGTGTGGCTTCTTGGTCAGTCGAGGGGATAACATCAACATTGACATTGCAGTGTGTGCTGGGTCTGGAACGTGAAAAAGGCGAAGTGGGTGGGGACTGCAGGAATCGGTAGGACAGACCGCGTCCTGAAAAAGGGTCGCATCCAGGTGGGCTATGAATGAAAAAACGGCAGCCGTCACTCGTCAATGCCAAGTATTACGTACGTACGCGTCCCGGTTAAAGTCGGGGATTCGGGCCGACTCGCAGCTCACAATGATCAACCAGTCAGAGCTCATGTTTTTTCAAGGTTTTTTGCCAAAAACAGGTATATCTGGCCACTTTTCGGTCAAAATCAGTTACATGCTAAAAACAAGTACAAGACACCCCCCAGGAGCCCTGCTTTTGGCCAGGCTGAAATCGTAACTGATTTTGGCACGAAAACGCCCAAAAGGTGCACCTGTTGTTTTCTACTCTTACTAGCTTTTAACTGACTTTGGCCAACTTTGAACTAATCAGAGAGGCTATACGTACACTGTTTTTCTCTCCGTATGCGTCTGCCCTCCCTCGGTTGAAATTCTTCCGTATTGTCATATAAACTCCACTCGTACCTGGTACCAGGTGCGTAGTTGGGAAAAAGTACGTATTTACAATGCATACATGCGTACGCTGGTTTCACTTGTTCTTCTTGAGGGGTGTGCGTAGGCCCTAGCCTTCAACCCTTTGAGAGGACCGCAGTCCCAAATGGGGACAAACTACTTGAAATTCAACTGGGTTATCCCCAAAACGGGACTGCAGTTCTAAAAGGTTCAGCCACGCCGCAGCGCTTCCAGGCATGCGGAGATAGGCGCGAAACAAATTGAGGTGGACAAAAATTTGGGCACATGCCTGACGTGCCTTAGTTTGCCTTAAACGTGCCTATCTATTCAAAGCATTTGCCATCAAAAAGGCCTGAGACGTGCCTGAAACCTTTTCGGCGCCCCAGGACAAACCCTAAACTCAGTTCAAGTTGTCTTGTGTGAAATAATAGAGATAAGCCGAGATAGTAGGCATATGTGAATTGCCTTAATTTGCCTTTGACGTGCCTATCTATTCAAGGCATATTTGCCATACAAAATGCCTGAGACGTGCCTGAAATCTTTTCGACGTCTCAAGACAAACACTAAAAATATTATGAGTAGTTTTGTGTGAATGGGCAAAATGACTGGTAAAATGCCTGAAGCTTGTTCAGCCCCCCAACGTAAATATTAAACTAATTTCAAGTAGTTCGGTTCCAAGCGGTAAAAGGCGTGAACAACTGCCTGATACCTATTCACCGCCCAAGGTAGAAATGTTATGCTAAAATCGTGTAGCATCTTGTTTTCAAGAAGTAAAATGCCTGAAATAATCCTTGTGCACGTACTTGGCTGAGTTGTCATATCGGAGATGGCATAATGCGTCAGTACGCCGTCACATTATGTACCAGGTATGTATTTAATGAAGACACAACTTGAAGCATTCAGCTAACGCCATGAAGAAATCTACGTTGCTCAAGTGGGGGCTGTGAGCACGAACAAGCCAAGATGTCGGGAGACAGCATTCTCACCCATTGACAGATAGCAACTTTCGACGTGACGAGCCTTGACTGACACCCAACTACTAGATTTTAGTGTGAAACACTCGGCCCTACACGCTTGACAGCGCAAGTTTTCCCTTGCTTGAAGTGTCTCCTGACATCTTTGCGAACAAGCGCTGTGCGGTGGTCACATAAAAAGGCCACGGGCTGCGGGGACCCTTCGAAACATGTATTTCCTTCCCCCTGATTTTGGGAGTTTCAGACTAACGGCATTATTTTTCATGCCTTGCATACCTGACAGCGTGCCTGGAAAAATATAGGCAATGTAGGTACGAAAACAGTAGTTCAGGCACGAAACAATGGTTCAGGCATTTTTTCAGGCATGCCTTGAAGGCCAGGACGTAGGTGTGCGACGTGCTTCAGTTATTCAATACTGTAGATGTTGTGGTGTCTTCTCTGTTTTCTATGGTCACAGCAGTCTACACAGCACCATGGTCTTAGTCTGCCCCACCCCGCGTCGAGGTGGTTTCAGGTTTGGTACGGCAAGATAATTTCGTGCCGAGCAGGCGGTTCCGCGAGGACGGTCTAGAAGATTTAAAGCTGAAAACGGGGGGGGGGGCGCCAGAGAGTAAAAACTCTTGGCGCCCCCGCCGTGGCGAAACGAACGAAGCCTATCAATAGTGACTTTCTGCAGGTCCAAGTGGAGCCCGTGGTATCTACACCCTAAAGAAAACAAAACATTTCAGATTTTGGAGGCCATGTGGCACGCTTAATGTTTCAAGTAGTTTTTTAATTGATTTTCGTCGCACGTTTTCACTTGGTTTGATAATTGCCTGATTTTGGCTCAAACGGACCATGTATACCTTATTTTGGTATTTGCCCATTTTTAATTTAGGAGCACCGGTACGTATACGTACGTCCTACTCTCACCGCAGTAGTAGCACAGTAACGCCCTGAAGAACGTCCACCAGCAACCAACGCTGTGGCCCGTAACGGTACACCAACAAACGCGTGGCCCATCGTGCAAGAAACAGCCGCCCCCAATAGCCACAGGAAGTTCTTCATCGTGCACACGAGCTGCAAATATAACCTGTCCGTGAGTCGCTGATGTCTGATGCTGGCGGAATCTGCTGGCGGGAGCATATTGAAGTGGACACGGTCAAAACATCATGTCTGGAATGCGCATCTGGGAAATGATCATTGCACTGGCTGGCAGAGCCAGCAACCAACGCATCATTCGAACAAACCGGTAGGCTTCTTCTAAGCGTCCGGCCTGCTGCGAACCTGTCGCTTGGGACCAGATGCCCCGACCGGCGTGAGCTTTGTAAGGCTGTTCGACGGGACGACCGGCCCTGATGGTGCAGGCGGTGTCATTGAGACTTCGGAGCGGAAAAAACTTAAGAGAGCTAACGAGAACGGAGATAATTGCGAGTGCACTAGAACTTACACGTCATACAAGTACTACTCTAGACTCACTGTCGAGTACAGCCTGCGCCGGTAGTCTCCCTCCCCTGCGTAGCGTAAACGTGGTGTGTTTGTGTGCGTAGCCAACAAAAAAAAAACATGTTCACATGTAGAAACCCTTATACGGGGACAGGGGACCCTTGATACCCCGAGAACATCAAGTGTCAGCCACATCTAACACTCGAAGCTCGAAGTCGAATGCCTTGAGTGTGGGGGAATCACTATTAATACGGCACCATACACTCGGAGGATTCAAGAACCCGCAGCAGGAGATTGTGGAAGTTACGAACGAGGAGATGGTGTCCGGGACCGAACAGCACATCCGAAGTGAATGTCCTGTCTCAACTTCACTCGTCTATTTCCGTGTCCTTGACCTTCGAGTTAGGTATCGGCTCGCCAACGGGAAGAACATCCGACCGTACTGCGTGCTGCGGCTTGGAAATCGACATCACCGTTCTGGTATCTTCCCTGCAGAAGGCTTGCAAGTCCATTCTCGTCGGACGACTGTAGACGATCGACAAGTTTCAGGTGGGGAAACTCGATTATTTTGAACGTGTTTTTTTCTGGTATTACGATTCTGTAATTGGCAACAGCTATTGCCCAATCCCTAGATGCACATCGACGGACCCACAGCAGCTCAAGTACCGTAGAAATTGTTCCCACAGAGCAGTACCAGGGACCTGGATTGTATCATATGCACGTACCCTGTTTCGACTCCGCTCTGTTTCGACTCCACTCCCGTGTCCCCCATTATTCGGGCGCGGTGTATGTTACAGCATCGGACGATGGTGACTCGGGTAACCCAGGCGTTTTGTGGGAGATCCCAACGGCATGCGTGACGCCACACTCCTGCCCGGGCCATGATGGGGTGGCGAAAGATTGCGGGCATTATCAGGCGCGACAGGGATGCGAGCGACAGGAAGACCGCTCTTTTCGAGATTCCTGCCAGGAGATCCTGGTTGAAGTGTACAACACGGCAGACATTGACACTGGGTTGCCTATTGAAGGTTTCGAGGCGGAAACGTTGGGCGTCCTGAGGATAAAGTTTTCGGACATCTGGACACAAAAAATCCGATATCATTCTGCTGCAGGCTATAAACAGGCAGATACACGAGATGGTCTGGCCGAGTCGCGTGAGCCAAAGGCTGGTTCGACTGAAGCCGGTCACTCGGATGCAGCATTTCACGCTTGCAGCGCAGCAGAGACGCCGTGTAGAGCGGACCGATGGTTTGGTGAGGTAATGTCCCCGTCAAGTTCTTGTCAGCACAATCGCAGCTCAAGTGGAGATACACCGGCATCTGGCGACTATATCGTGGAGGCAAGGCTGGAGGCATCGTGGGGCGGGTGTACATTTGCCCGGTGAGACGTTTCGCAAGTGTGCGTATGGGTACGAAAGTGTGCCGACCGATCACAAGAGCGTCGTCACAGACGCACGGGTAGTGTTTTCAGGTCTGAAGTCGACATGGCAGTGTTCAAGGCGGGGAGAACTGGTGTTGTTGTTTGACTAAATGTCGAAGCTTACGGTCTCTTGAAGGTGACGGAGCAAACGTCGTGGCTAGTTTCTCACTTGCCGCCTCCATCACCTGTCAATTCCTGCCCCCCATACAGGTCAAAAAAGCCTTGCCATGACAGCTTCGGCCAGGCCGTGGATCCCAGGTGGGATGCGCGTTTGCAGGATTCAACAGATTGACATGTTATTGTATCAATAGTGCAAGCGAGTCGGCATCTCAAGCGCAGGTACTGCCTCGGCGCTATGCCCTCGGTACATGCGTAGGGCGCTCCCTATTCTGGTAAGTAGTGCACCAGAAACCACGTAAAACCCAAAATTTAACTTTGTGATTTCCTTAAATTCGTGTCGCGTCTC
>JBBMHQ010089929.1:0-10796 GCA_037834295.1 Postelsia palmaeformis | reverse complement strand
GTGCAAGCCCGTGGGTCGCCTCATGGGCCGCGGGCCGGGCCGGCCCACGAAAACACGTGGGCCGCCTCATGAGCAGGTTCCCCCTATTTTCTATATTTTCGTCAGCTTCGACGATAAACCACAACAATAGTAGACCTACAGCAGTACTGTAGTCCAGACCTATCGATCGTCAGCGGTCGGTGCCGTGCCGTCTGCTCGTGTGCCTCTGCTCTACACGCGCAGACACGTATCCACATCATGCAAGAGGTGCTCGTCGAGTGAGCACCTCTTTCCGTCCTCCTTGTTTTTCACCAGGATGAAACCCTTATGTTGGTAGAGTTCATGATTATTAGAGAGTGACTTCGGTTGGCTGACAATAAAACTCGAATTTCTTTCCGTACGCTGACTTACACGTACCAGGTATATTATGCAAATTCCCCCCTCCTTTCGTCAGCTTCGAACATTTTTTTCGATGCCGTGTACTCAGCTTCTGGAGAAGTTCCATGATACGAGCTTAGCGTCTAGCCTAGGACGAACCAGTCGAGTGCTCACGGAGACCTTGTATATTGCGACAGAGGTCGACCCACACAGCAAACGACCTGCCAGCCGTGATCACATTTCTAGAGGGTACGTACTGTAGTTTTTCAGCACTCAAAGAGAAGAAAGGGTGGAGACGATTGAAACCAACCCTATAACCCTGACCCTGAGCCAATCAGCCTCAGTCAACTGTTGTTGGTTAGCATCCGCCGTGTCGTGCACAACAGTGTGTGCCTACCGTTATATCTCGAATACGAGAGGCAGGTGGTAAAGGTTCATGTACTGCAATCGTACCAGATACCCTGCAGCACTACATACATTCAGCAGCAGCAGCAGCAATTTTGTCGGCATGTTTCCTATGGCGACAGGGTGGTGAGTGACATGCTGATATACGTCGCAGACGAGGTGACGTGTGTCACCAACAAGGAGAGCAGCCGGCCGCATTGCCCGTTTGTTATCGTACATTGCTGCTGGTTGCCTGGTGTGCGTTTTGACAGACACGTAAATTTGCAGGGCTTTTCACGGTTTAGGTCAAACCTCGCGGGTCGGGTGGGGTCGGGTCGGATCGCGAGTTTTTTTAGGTATGCTGACTTGACCCGACCCGACCCGCGAGATTTTGAAAGCCTCTTGATCCGACCCGATCTGACCCGTAAGATTCGAAAGTCTCCTGACCCCACCCGACCCGACCCGCGAGGCTTGAAAACCTCCTGACCCGACCCGACCCGACCCGCCACTTTCCGATTGACCCTTGTGGCACGGGTTTCATGCGGGTCGGGTCACCTTGACCCGCGAGACTATCTATCTTGACCAGCAGGTCCGACCCGCGGATCTGGCCCGTGGGTCGGCACTTCGAGAACAATTTAATGCTCATTTTAGTGCCCCGCAGCGATATATTACCTGGCTGTAGTGGGTATGAATGGATGCGGGCATGCGTAAATGAATTTGGCGGTGTTTTAATGTTCGAACATGATACCAAAGGAATATTTTTGAGGATCGGTACGAGAGAAGCCTTCGGGTAAGAGAACGGGAAGTGATTCAAGTGTCGGATCCGCGAGCCGAATGCGCGGGTCCGACCCGCGGGTCAGTAGAAAACAACTCGCGGGTCATGCTGGCCCGACCCGCGAGTGACCCGCTTCTGGTAGGTCATGACCTGACCCGACCCGTGAGCTTTTCGTCACCTCTTGACCCGACCTGACCCGACCCGCCAGATTCAAAAGGCTCTTGACCCGACCCGACCCGACTCGACCCGTGAGATTTTGAACACTTCGTGACCTGACCTGACCCATGAGATTTGAACACCGCGTGACCCGACCCGCGAAAAGCCCCGCAAATAAACAAAATAAATAAATAAATAAATAATAATATTAACAATAATAAAAACAAGCGCAACCCATGGGTGTAACAGTGTTGAACAGAGAAGCGAAACTTAAAAACTTTCGATAGACATGTTTTGAAAAAAAAAATCGCACGTACTGAAACGAAAGCTTCCATCTATCAAAATATCAGACTGTCGAAATCGCACCCGTTAGTTTCATCGACCACCACCATATTAATGGTAGTTTTTTGTTTACCGTTGTCGGATCGGATCGTATCGATTAGTACGATCGTTCTCGTATCAAGCGATTCTCAAGATGCTCTGGGTGTCTGTCGATTCACGGGCCTATCCTAACGGGGAGAACTTTAGTTCGAAAAAATATACCAGGTATTATTTTTTCGATGGGCACAACTACTGTAGTACGCCGTTCCCCCACATAAACCCAGACACGTTTCTTTTTCGAAATCTAATTCAAATGCATTGAAAAAATATATATATTTCCGACTAAAGTTCCCCCTCAAGATGGGCCCTAAGAACCGCTTGGTCTTCATATTATTGTACATATAATGTTTTTATACTTCCGGCCACGACGGTATGTACCTGGTATATGATACCTCACTCCGTATCTATATGTAAACACCGTTTGTATACTATTCTTTACGCATAAAATGTCCTTATATTTCTTCGTCGATTTTCATCGAATTGCATTCAGCTATTAATAACTCACTCACGCGTTTCGCGCTTTCCGCTGTTCAAAAAACAGGTACCTGGTGATCAATTTTTGCGCAAGAAAAAATCCTTAAGTACGAGCACGCACTCGGTGAGACTTGAACCCACGAATCTGATTTTAGTGGGCACGCGGTCCGCCTACCAAGCCTACGGAGATGCCGGTCAGAGTGTAAGAAAATCGCATATATATAGCATAGCCAGAGTGAAAAAATAAACAAGGGGGAAACAGCGGAGATGAAAAACACCCCCCCCCTACCCCAACTCCCGCTCCCAAAGTATATGCCCGCCGACAAGAAACACCTGCAGCAGTTTGAGGCCTTTCACTATTAATAGTGCAGTGCTATGATACAGTTTTATATGTATGATATGAGGTTGGAAGCCCGGTAATTATCTGGGTTTAGGCACTGGGATCGTATATGTAGTACTTGGAAGGCGTATCTTAGGTGGAAAACCAGTTGTTTTTTTTCAGAGAGACACGAGCGTGGCCCTCTAGTCTCTGTCGTGTACGAAAGGAATAAAGCTGCTCTCCTATCTCTGAGCAGGCAACACATGTGAGTACCAACGAGTACCGGCTTGATAGGCAGACCTGCTCAGGGACACAAAGTGCCCCGCTGTCCGCATGCTTTAGAACCGCAGTCCCGTCTTTGGGGGAATTGGAGACAAAGTACTTGAAATTTGACTGGTCTGACCTCAACACGGGACTGGGGTTCTAAAAGGGTTAAGAGCAATCCCTTTTGGGAGACAAGATACTTTTACCTGGTAATTAATAAATTTCGCCTGGTTCGTCCTTGTATCATAGCCGGACTGCAGTTTTGGCTCAATTGGGCACACACAGCCTACCAGGTATTAATTATACCTACACCGACAGGATTTGGCGGACTGTTCGCCGCTGAGCACGATTTTTCTCTGCCCCGAATTTCTTAGGGCAGAGTACCCCAGGTTCTTATTTGGTCACCACTTTGGCCGTAAATACAAAAACCGCTTGGGTATTCCTAGTAGGTTATAAACGCACCGAATACTTCCGCCCAAAGCGGCGCTCATTCCTATTCCTCCAGTAGGGCTACATCTAGGGGACATATACGGGCTGCTATACTGACCTTTTGCTAAGCGGTAGACCGACAGGAAAGACGCTCCCTTTCCCCTCGCTCGCCAAGGGCAGCGCAAACCGCTGCGAGGTGGTCACAGCCGAACCGCCTTTGCGGAATGACATTTGCGACATCCATCGTTGCGCCGCTTTCGCCTGTACAGCAAAAATCGGTGTCGTCGGGAGAAAAAAAAACAGAGACAAGAAACAATGAAGCAATAGACAAGAACTTGATACAGAAATAAGAATCAAGCATTAGGGAACAAGGAACGAGAAGCAGGGAACTGGAGACAGCAACATGATACACAAAAAAAAACAAGCGAAAAGAAGAAGGGAACAAGAAGATTGCACCAACAAACCAGAAATAGTCCATCGTTACGCCTGGATAGTAAGTCGGTGTCGGGCTAAAACAAGGCATAAGAAACGGGGATCAACAAACGGGAAGAAACAAAAATCGAGAATCAATAAAGCACCCACCCTTACAACGCCTTCACGCCTGGATAGTAAAAACCGGTGTTGTCGGGAAAACAAGAGATGAGAAAAAGGAAGGAGCAATAACAAGCAGTTAAACAATATATATATATATATAAAACTTGAAAAACCAAAATCGTCCTTTCCCAAAATTTCTCAAAATTTCTCGAATTCCTTTTTTTCAGTTTTATTCTTGAATTCCTCACCGAAGTTTTCTTCGGGAGCCCCATTAGCTGCCTAGATGTCGCACCCAAGTTACTGCCGCCGCCAGAACGGCCACCACCACCACCACCACCACCTCGTTCGCTACCAAACCTATCCTCGCCCTCATCAAAAGAGCCCTCATCGCTGCTGATGGATGCGCCATGCGGGAGGGGCGTCGTCACCGACACCCCCGCCCCCCTCTGGCGAGTCGGGTATTCCAGAGCCTCGACGCCCTTCGGCCCGTGCTCACCGAAAACGCCCGCCATAAATTTTCCTGGAACGATTTTTTTCACCATTCGAAAAAAACAAAAACAATAACAAAAAAATTTCGTTTATTTCGAATGTCGTTTCACAATTCGTTTGAGGCGCGCGCGAGCGGAGAGTAGGAGATGGGGTGGTGGTGGGGTGGGTGGGACGGGACGGGGCGGTAGGCGCCAGAAAACCATCCGCGGTGATTGTTTTGACCCTCTTCCTGTCTGCATTTTTTGGTCTGCAGAATTTCTGGAACCAAAAACGAGTTTTCATTTTTGGTTTGGCATTCGGTTGTGGGTGGGGGGGGGGTGCGTGGGAGCGTGAACACTTTATTGTACAGATGTGAATGAGCAGAGCGAGAAGAGCGGGTGAGTGGTGGGTCGAGGAGTGGGGGTGCGGCCGGGAGGTGGGGCGTCAGAGAACCAACCGCGGTGACTCGACTCCACTCGGTCTGTCTGTCGGTTTTCGCCGCTGTAGTTACAGTTGAATGTTAAAAATAATGCTCTCCGACCATGTTAACCCGAAATCTCGATCCTTCATATAATACCTTACGAGATCAGCGGGGAGGAGAACACTCGTACAGAATCAAGCAAGGGATCTCTCCCTCTCTCTCTCTCTCTCTCTCTCTCTCTCTCTCTCTTTCCCTCCATCTCTACCGGTCTGTGCGCAGCAGCAACAATAGCCGCACCAGCAGCCCACCCAGCCCCTCGCCATTCACCACCTAAAAAACACCGGTTAGTGTTGCACGTTAAAAACAATAAAATCGTGGCCATACCATTGTACACAACAAGCATGCATATCACTATTAATAGACTCAAATGGATAGTTAGAGCTCACGCCGGGAGCAGGTTCAGAATAGAGTTGCAGTAGACTTTGTTGTCGTGGCCCTTTTGTTTCGAGTTGTTCATCGATGATCAACGCTGAAGCTCATGCTACATGTTGTCCGATGGCCTAGTAGTGTCACAGTAGCATAGTGGCACCAATCATATCCACGCTGCAGCACCAGCAAAGGCAGCAGCTACACTAGCAGCAGCAGCAGCAGTCCACTTCGCCTTAGCACCGACAACTTGACTATTCACGTCAATATATCAATAGAGCCAAGCATCATTTAAAAAACATTCTAGCACTACGTGTAAGTTGTAAAATGACCCTTCGAGAAATGCTCGCACGCCTTCTTGGGTGGGAACAAACTACTCGCAATTAGTACAAGGTAAGATTTGCCCCACGTGGGGGTGTCTTACATTTAGGAGCCGCAGACACGTTTTTTGGCATTACTACTTGGAAATAGTGTGGGACAAACTTCGCAGCGGTGAAGGGGTTGCACCACAAAGCCCTTTGGGGGCCTTAAGAAACTACTCGGAATTAGTACAGCGACCTGAAAAAACGAGAAAAGTTATGTGCGGTCTTGTCAACTTGCAGCGCAAGTAAGTACAGCAGCAGTAGAGGCCCCTCTGCAGTGCCGCTTGTGTATAATAGTACCGGTTCCCCGCTTATGTAGTGCCTGCGGAATCGTTTGGCACAGATGGGAATAAGGCTCATTCTTACCGGAGAGCGTTTTTCCATAATAATTGGAGATACGTATCAATATATGGAGGCATTTTGTCACTATTCGTGAAATTCTTCAGAAGAAGCAAAACAGTCAAGTTCGTTAACATTCCAATATTTGGGGGGGAAAAAAGGATAACATGCAAGATTGGAAAAGTACGCGAAAAAAATGTCGGAAAATTGGGGGGAAATTCTCCGATAAGAATGACCCTAACCAGTGTGGCAGTGCAGTTTGAAGAATAATAGTGCCGGTTGCCGCTATGTACAGTGCCGGTATTATTGCATTTATTGGGCAGGCGCATGCCACACCGGCACTATCGATAGAGGGGACCACTACGCTGCATCACCCTGCTGCGCGTGAAACGTCTTGACCTTGCGCTACCATTCGCAGACATCACGCACCCCAGCGATAGCCTGGGCTGCTCGCCCCGTGTCGCCGATGCTGTAAAAAGTAATCGTTCTACCGCTGGATTGGCTCGATAGTTTTCGCCCTCTACAGTACATTCAAGTAAGTCGAGTCCCAAATGGGTCCTTGAGTACAGGAGGGAACGGACGTCCTGAATCCTCATACCTTCTAAGATAAATACGTACTGCCCTGTGTGACGAATAGGGTATACACAAAAAAATAAGGAAGAGCCTCTCAAGTCACACCGTCAGGGCACTCACGCTGTTACGCGCCTGCTATATACTGCAGCAGAACGACAGCACAGGGTCCGGTAGCACTGCCGCCGTCAGGAAGTACAGCTTCTTCAAAGGGCAGTCGACAACGAAAGGCCTTCCTTTATTGTGTCTGCGCCTTCAGCGTATCTGCCTTTCTATGCCTGTACCACCCACCAGGCGCTTTTTTTGTAGTTTTGCAAGGACAGCGGTGAACAGGAATAGTGGCGTAGGTATTAATAACAGCAGCCAGTCGCACTGCGATTTACGCAGGAACAACGACGACATAAACAAAAACAAGATCAGCACCCAATACACTCACAGCAGTGTAGGGGAAGTGCATCGTTATTGTTCCGTTTTTTGCCGGGTATTCAGACCTGCTGTGGCAACACCATCTGAACCGATTGTATTCTGGATTCCCCTCCACATGTGGATAGCATGACTGGAACAAGCCCATCAACAGTGTTTCGTAGATGGCGAAGTAAACAATAATAGTGCGCGGTCTCAGTTCACAGTAATCAGAATAAAAAAAGGTGAGTAAACATAGGGTTCATCGTGGGTTCTGATAAATATGCTACTTCCCCTCCGCAACGCTTCAAGGCAAAGATGTCGGGGAGACAACAATATTACCCCTTGACATACACCGTCAAGGCCAATTGTCTTGACAGACGGTCTTGACGGCCAAGACCCGGGGACGCTCGGAAAATTTCCCGTTCTTCCAGAAACGTATCATGCTGTGTTTTCCTGTTCGTCTGTTTTTTTCGGCATTTTGATACGTTTCTGAGTCCGATCTTCAGAAAAATACACTTGAATTATTGAATTGCAGAATCTCGATTTTGTAAAATAAGCTCCATATCAAACGAGTAGAACAGCTGCACGTCAAAATATATAAATAGGGGTTTCCACACATGTACTGGGGCTTTTTCTGCCAGGTGGGGGTAGGGGGCATATGTCAAGGAAAAGGGATTTGCCTTGACAGACAGCATTTAACAGACACAGACGGACAGCTGGACACTGATATGTCCCCTGACATAGTTGCTCCGATGGGGCCAAGACGCCCTTCCTAGCAACAGCCTTACGCTCATCTTATGGCCACGCTGGCACTCAAGCGTTCCCTGGTCCCCGGGTTTTCGGTCAACTCTAACCTCTAGATGTTTTATCGGAACAGAAAAAAACAAGCGCATCGCTACGAAGTAACGCGCCGCGTTTATAACTTCAGATGGTTCGTGTTTTTACCTGATGGTGACGGTCACTTGAGAGAGGTTCATCACAGCAGCTTGTGTCTTCCCTCGAGATTGATCACGCGCATATTCTCAACAGCAGTCTACACCTCGACTAAGAGGTGCCCCGTCCAGTGGTCGGAATCGATCGAAAGTTGGGGTGCACAAGATGAGACAAAAAACAAGCCCCGACTGAACGTTTGCGTTCAACTTGCGGACAGCTATGTACAACTTGTCACAGGAAACTACAGCCTGCGAATTGAGGGGTGCTCCTGACGGGGGGGGTGAAGGCGTCGGGTGCGCCAGACGGCAGTCGTAGGCAGCCAGAAACGACTCACAAGGTCTTTTCGTGTACCCGGAGTTGCTAGTGAGTAGCACAAAAAGCTCGCGAAGTGTTCCATTCCACGCAAGGTCGCATTGCCCAGTGGCCACATACACTTGTGACCGCAGCCTGTATTCCGGGGGACCATAGTTAATAGGATCTACGGTACACACAAAAACTTATATACTTGCTTACTTTTACTAGATGTGTTAGGTCCTACTTACTACGGCCCCCGTGATACTAGGTAGGAAGTGAGCGGTATCTCCCTACAGTTTACCCGGTCGGGCGACGAAGCAACAGCCTGGACACTGCTGCTGCGTGATACGGGCGGGGAAAAGAGCGTGATAAGCACACCGCTACGACGCCCCCCCCCCCTCCCCCTCCGCCCACTCTCGACACAATAGTGGCAAGCGTCTCAATCGACGGCTACAAATAGTATGTGACGTGTGAAGAATAAAGAGAAAAAAAAAAGTGAACAACGATTTCTGGATTGGCACGTCTCAATAATTTCATCGGACGTTTCTTTCACCTGGTCATTTTTTCTCCATAAATCTACAACAATTATAATTTGTATCTCTTATTCTTATTTTTGGCATTGAAATCGTTAGGTCTGCGGGACCAACTCAAGCTATATTCCATCGGTTTCGACGCATAATCGCCGGATTTACACATTATTAATAGACATCAATCACATTAGGAAGTTCCCTCCGTAATGTATACGATACCCAAGAGCACAGAAGCTGTCGTAATCGATACGATATACCAGGTACGGATACACCGAAAAACCCAATAATAATCGATGGGATTAAACAATAAACCCCAGAAAATATCGTAATCGATACGATTTCAATGCTCGAAGCATGAAATATCGGAATATCGAACCTTTTGGTTATCGTGTCGGCATAAAAATACAAAAAAATACGGCGATTTCAGCAGGGGACGGAGGGTAAGACACCTTCAATCTTTCCATATATCGAAACTTTCGAAACGCGACGTATCCAAAAACTAAACATTGTCACGGGGGGACAGAGTAGATAGGACCAAATGTTGTTGGTAAAAATAGAGAAATAAATAGGTTTTGTGTGTACCGTAGGTCCTACCAGGTACTCCGGAGTATTTACTATCGTCCTCCGTTAGAGTGGGCGCGCGTCAATTTGTTGACCTGGGGCTCAATGCCTTATTTTTTCCGGCCCTGATCTAACTCTATCATTGTACAGGATTTCGAGTTGGTCCCACTGTCGATGAATTGTGTGCCCCGTAATATATACTGGTACCTGGTACCGCGTCCGTTCAGCGCCTCAGCGGCCAGCACTATTGATACTGCAGCTGCTGTAGTATATATACCACACGGGTATATACACTGGTACAGTATCCAGAATCATACTACCTCCGTGCTGTGCGACTCCTTGCACTCCTCCTCCTGTACCTCGGACATCACACCAACTCGTACTACGCATCACATCATCTCCCCCAAATCACGCAGTCTTCGAAAAATTGCCTTCACGGGAGACCATAGTAAATGGGGCCAAATATTGTTGGCGAAAAAAGGGAAATATATAGGTTTTAGTTTGTAGCGTACTGGTAGGTCCTATTTACTATGATCCCCCATCATACGGCAAGCTGCGGCCCCGTGTCCAGGATAAACAACTCAAATACTGCTGTTATCATTATAATGTTTGCCATCCGACAATGTGCAGTGTTATTCTTAAAAAAGGTAACAACAAAAAGTGAAAAACTTCCCAGGACTAAAGCACGGCAGTATCATGCGACATACCAAAACTGATGTGACGCTCATGACGACTACTACAACTAACATCCCTCCATCTCACCCACCAGAAAAACGACCACCCCCCTCCTTAACCTCTTTAGAACCCCAGTTCCGTTTTGGGGATAATTGGGGACAAATTACTTGGAATTATAATAGGCTGTCCCCAAAACGGGACCGGGGTTCTAAAAGGGTTAAGCACCCCCTGAAAAGCATCTATACCGAAAACCCGCTGTACTATTAATAAGTGGTTTTGTGCCACAGCTTTTTCCTCAGAATGATTCGTGTACTCTGATAATGGCCACTTTCTTCATCTTCAATTCTCCCCTGCCGCATCAAGCCCCAACAATTACTGTTTAGGCCAATTAATAACCCCATTTAGGGTTGCACTCCCGTTTCCGGGGCAATTGGGGACAAATTACTTGGAACTAGAGGCAGATTCGTGTTTTTACGTTTATGGACACTGCACTACTAAAACGGTTGAGGCAGAAGGCGGGCGGTCCGCTTGCGCCCGCGAATAAAAAACCCGGCGAAAACAAGCAGCAAGGAGAGCAGCCCTCACCCAAATATACCACCACGTCCTGAATACAATACAATACATGCCTGGTAGCGAACACACATAATTTTTTTATTTTTTTATTTTTCTCATCCCATTCATTATCTTCGCCCTTCTTCTCTCTCTCCCTCTTCAGTTGTAACTCAGATCCGGGGTCACG
>JBBMHQ010089918.1:0-10798 GCA_037834295.1 Postelsia palmaeformis | reverse complement strand
ATATATATATATATATATATATAAATATATAAATATATATATATATTATATGTCCGGTTAAACGGGACGCCAGTACGGTGACGACTGCCCTAAACAAACGCCCTCCTCCGGCTTGGCTCATATCTATCGTTGTTATAGTCTTGCGTTATGCTTGCAGTGGATAACACCATCGCGAGTTGTCGCAATTATATTTGGCGTCCACACGCAGCACGTTTTGGTAGCTCGCCATTACACCGACCTTTGCTCATGAGTTCGTAGTACTGCTGCAGTAATGACAATGTCTTTCGGGACATAAATTCATCTTTATTGTGTTAGGGGTATGTGGAAACTACTGGTGATGTAGTTAATGTCGGGACATTAATGCATCCTTATCGTGTTTCCCGTAGGTGGAAACTTCTGGTGGTGTAGTTAATGTCGTGCATCAATATGAAATGCACCAAACATTATGAAAACATCATCAAGTTACCCAGGCTTTAGCCCTGATGACTCATGAAACAGAAAACATTCCAGTATAGCATCAAAGGCGCACCTGGGAGTATTGCCGCCGTTGCTACGCAGACCTGCATACAGCAGTAGCGGGGCCTTTTTTACAGTTCTCGAGGTAGTTTCCCTCCGTTGTCAAAACTTGTTAATTCACGCTCGCTCGAGTAATTAGTTCAACAAGTGAATCCACTCCTACCCCAACTATACCAGTATATGTTTATATATCGTTTCGTATCGTTGCCAAAACAACAGCGCTATATAACGCTCAAGTCATCAAGCAAGTAATTAACTCACACCTACCCGGATATCGCATTCCCGCTGATTTTGGGAGTATCGTGTGCCTCGGAGGGGGGAAATAAACATTGTATCAAATTTCAGCTGTTTGGCTCCGTTCATCTAGCAGGAACTCAAGTTATTGATTGGCTCATATAGTTCCACCCACCCGTACCCAAATTACAAAGTATGTATGTCACTCGGTGCACTATAACAGACGTGTAGACGTATACGGTACTAAAGCAGTAAGTAGTACCTAGCTGTACACACGGGTTCATCCAGAGCTCTATTGATAGAGCGAAACGATGAATAAGAGGCGTTTAGAGTTGGCAAGCAAGCGGTGTGGTAACGACTTGGGTTAATTAATTACGACTGAAGAGGGAGGCCATATATATATGAGCGACGTGATGTAGTGTATAGATTTGTTTCTGTGGTGTATATAGTCCAAGAACATACCAGGTACTCGGAGTACTATTGAAGCGATCTGGTACTACTGGAGATTGAGGGATGAATGATAGAAGATGTACCACATGGCCGCTGTTGTCAAGTTCAAGGCCTTTTGACGATATAAAGGCAGGTTGTCTGCAACATCGTCTTGCTTTCTTCAACGTTGCGCCCCACCCCGATGAGCAGTGGTGCGGTGATTCTACCAGCACGCAAGAGTCGCTCCAAGCTCGGTTGCTGGAGTTTGCAAAGCTGGAGTGGGGCAACAGAATGTTTGATGTGATGATGCATTCGATCGTCTGCGACGTTAGGTTCGAGTTGTGCGAGCCAGACCATGCGGTGAGTACGTGCGTACCTGAAGGAAGCGTCCAAACGTCTGATATTTCAAGGGAGATGGAGTGCGGCAGCGGAGCCCCTTTTATGTCCTGGCCGATCTACGCTATGAACCTGACGTACGACAACCCACGGTGTGCCGAGACAGAAAACTTGACGATTGTGCCTCAATGTCAACACCTCCCGAGGGCTTTCAGTTCGAGATTGTGCAACACGCGTAAATATCTGTCGAAAAAACAATATTTGTAAGCATTCGGAGAGCCTGCACTGCCGCCGTAGAGGGTGCAGCATCGCCTCCTTCCTGTGCACTCAAGCTTTGATGTTGCCGTTCGATGTTGAAGGCGGTGTGTAGCCCAGCCGAGGACTGAGTAACGCTCGCTCACGCTGGGAGGAACACGTTTTGGCCAAACATGTTTCTCGCTGCCTTGGGGATGCTCCTTTACCGAGAAACTGTACCCAGTACCTTTGGGATCCCAACTGTGTTACACAAAGTTGTCGTGATATACCTTTGTAAACCATGACAGCCCTGCCTCTCGAATGGGAGAGGTGCGCAAGCGTCACCAGGTAGGTGCTTTTACCCGTACGGGGGCAGGCGGCGAGTAAACACATGACAGCCATCGCGCGCCCAGCGTTAAAATCACGGCAGCCGTGTTCACCCACAGCTGAAAATATAGCTGGGCGGAGGGCCATACAGTCCAAAGCTTGTTGCGCAGAATCTCTTTCCCATCGTGGTCTCAGCGGCTGCTTCCAGCCTTCCTCCTCTTTCTAAGTTGGCCTCATGGAAGGCTTCGTCTTTCCCCTCCTGTGCACCCGCCCGCTCGTGCGTGGTCACCGCAACACGTCCCTTCCACCGCTGCTCGTAGCGGGAAAAGGAGCTAATGCCACACAACATAGACAGCATGGAGGGTTGGTCACTTCATCGCCAAATGAAGGTGCGTGGGATGCGCATCATGCCGTTCGCAGGAGCGCTGGCGAGGATGAATATATGTGTTCGAGCGCATCACCAAGAAAGTCACGTTCTCTAGCCATACGTTGCGAACAAAATGCCTTGTTGCATGAACTACGCCCCGTGATGTTTTTCTTGAAGAATAATTCGAAGTACAAGTCTAGACGCGCGGCCCTTAGTCGTCTGCGTCCACATTGAAAAAGGCCGATGTCGCTAGTTCGAGAGCCCCCGACGTTTGTTTTTTTGGCAAAACGTTCGCTGCAGAGATCTTCCATTACATTCGCACGCACGACTCGCCGTGGGTCTACTGGGTTAAGAAAGTGCCACACTCTTGCCGCTATAAAAGTAAAGACGTGCACCGTAGTGTGGAGGGGGAAAGAGTGCCCGATTTGTGACCCCAGACCTTGGATGGGAAACGAGTGGACGCCGCTGAATTGTTAGGGCATATAAACTATAGATGTCGTGGGAAATCAAATAAAAACAAACCAAAAATCCTCGTGTTTTTTATGAGGGCGTATTTTTGGGACAAGCGTGTCAGAAAAAGGGTCAATCAAAGTGGGGGATCTAACTACTGCTGTACCAGGTACGTAGTCATAGTAGGGTTTTAATTTATTCCAGGGTATACTGTAGTTATTAGCCCATTTCAAAAATGATACCCTCGCAACCCTCGGCACGAATGTCTTCCTCACCCGACCCGACCTTGCCTGACCTACGAGGTTTGACCCGACCCGTCAACAGCCTTGGTTATAGACTCTTTAGCTCTGGCTTGGCTTCGTCGTACCTGTTAGCAGCGTGCGTAGCGTGCAGTCGTACGAATGAAATGCTGGAGAAGTGTGCAAGTTCGCCAGTCGCCCATTGTCAAAGCTTCCGCAACGATAATGACATCACAAACGGAACGAAAAACAGCTTGCTTGCTCTCTGCATCCATTCGTCCTTCTCCCTTACCTCCCTTTGTGTGCTCCGTGTTTCCTCCTCCAGCAAATATTATCTACGTACACGGCGGTGGGCGTCTTTGAAGGTGCGTTCCGAGCATCCGTTTAAATGAGTTGTGGATTGTACCGGGTTCCCCCGCTGTAGTTGTCATTCGAGGTGGAGAAGTAAAAAAAAATACGGATTCTACTATTCACCGGTCTCCCACACCATTCGAACAACATTGCGCCGGTTGGATACGACGGCCCGCAGAGCTCAGCATTCTCTCGCGCACGGTTGGCTGTGGTGCCTAACCTACAAAGACAGCTATTACAGGGGCAGTCGGCGACTCAGTGTCAGCCAGCCCACTGTTTCCACGCTTGCCGCAGTAGTCTACGATTGCATGAAAGATAAGTGCACTCCGATGCGGTCGCGGCTGACGCTTTGTATTGTAGCACTGGTGGAAGGGTTGCCCCCGGGAACACAATCACAGCTGTCGGCAACTAGTCGGCGTTGGTTGGAATGCTCTCTAGGGTTTTAACTCTAAATTGATCCGAAACAAGCATATCCACCTTTCGGAAGCGTTACGGTGATCATGGACGCTCCGCGCAACTCAAAATTAATCTCGTTGTTTTTACGCCGTTAAACAATGTAGAACCCTACTCCTACGCATTTGCTCCTGTCAAAATTGCCCAAAGCTCGCGATGCCCCCACCTCGGGGTGTGACAGCAGAACAGTACTAGTAAATGAGTTGCCCAGGCTCGAAGGTTTTGCTACTGTGCAAGCAAGTTGCCGTCGCTGTCCTGACAGAAACACTGCAAGCCTGTGTCCCTTGTTGCAGATGATCGCAAGGACCAAGCCTACGGTCAGGGTGTCACTTATTTTGGTCCTTTGTTTCCAGCCAAGTGACTACCCTATCATTTGCAGTCTGAATGCCTATGTTTTTATCCCAGGGTAGGTAATCCACGTGCCTACTGGAGTCAACAACGGGGGATCGATTATCATCGGGTGCACATATGCTCGTAGGGAAAAAATCTTCCATGAAAAATGGCTATAGTGGGAAAGCGCGAGAGTGTCAGTTAGCAACAGTCAATTGCAATAGACGAGCAGCGGAAATGCTACATTCTTTACGCGATAAGGAATGAAGGCAGGGGGGGGGGGGGACGAGACCTGTGACCACGGCATACATCCAGAAGCTGGTAAGTGAAGATGATGATCAGAACAAGAATATAAAAGGAAAAACGGGTTGCGCGCTATGCACCGCGATGGAATTTTATTTTTCCGCCGGGCCAAAAATTTATTCTCCAATCCAAAATTAGTTAAGCTAGAGCCTCTCGCCCGAGTGACCTAAGGGTCGTTGTTATCGGAAAGCTGTCTTTCCAGAAATTCCAGGCTTTTTTTTTCACGTATTTTCTTTGTTTGTTTCTTCCAGACCTTCCAGTGGTTTTTTTTCAGCTGTGCGAAATTGACCTTTGTCTCTTTTTTTTCCCTCTGTTAAATTCCCTCTTCGTATCTCGAAACAAAATTTTCAAACTCTTCCATTTTTTGGAAGTTGTAAGGAAAGAAAGCTCTCCGAGAGTAACGGCCCTAAACGCGGAAATGAAATGGGGGTAGTGCGCTTATCGTAGCACGAGCCCGAGATAATGTAGATACTTGGAGCCCTCAGATGTACTGACAAACACGATTGGTGGTGTACACCCAAGATATTCGACCCGATCAACCCGTCAAAAATACCCAGTATCGTCGATAGCTTTAGGAGTCGTCGTATATTGTCGAGATACGCGTTCACATGATACGCAACATGTGCTTAATAGTAAATATTCGTCGCAAGCATTTCGGCACACAGGGCAGCCTCGAGTACAGTCGGTACAGGCCAAGGCACCAGGACGGCTGACCCATGCTGGATTTCTTATTTCGACAATGGGTGTGTTCTACACCACTGCTCTGTAACGTCAGTGCAACGACTCCGAAAATTATTATTTCCTGGTTTGTTTCTTTCGTCTTTTTCGTATCACTGGAAATGGTATGTTTTATGCCTGACACTACAAGTTTGTTGTACCTTTATTGACCTCAGTTCTGGTGGCGATCCGCCCCTGCACGATTGTCTCCAGCATATACACAAGACCTTGAAACCATGCCTGGGGCAAGCCCAGAGCAGTTCCCCCTAAAATCGCGTCCTACGCCATTTCGAAGGCCGCTACGGTGCGAACGGCGCCATTGTTTCTTGGACAGTGGTCACACACCCAGTCGATCTGGTATGGCATGGGGGAAGCACGGCCGAGATATTCGACCGAGCCACAGTCGTTAGTAAAATGTCTTTTAATTTGCTCAAGGCGGCATTATTCGAGCACGTGCAAGGAAAATGTACCCTCGTGTCCTTTCCTGCTGAGAACGTAATTCCGAAATCAAATGCGTCCCGCTTTTCTGAAGTGTCCACACCGACTATTTCCTCGCCCCGCCGTTTTTCGTTTGCTGTTCGCCCTTCGTGCTGCCACGTGCTCCTGCCTGTAGAACGAGAGCTATCCATGCGTTTGTTCAATGCAAAAGTATCAAGCCCAGTGCGTTATTGGGACGTTAACATGGTGATAAACGCAGGCCCCGAGTCCGCGGCACGGGAGGAGCTTCTAGGCTGGGCTCGTACGAGTATAGAGCTGCACAGTATTCTAGCCGCGGACCTGTTGCTGTACAATTATGGCGTCGCTCTCTTCCGGGAACAGACGAGAGTCGCCCTGGACGTGCAGTGGTCGTGATGAAACGCTCAGCTGTACGTTGTCATGCACGCTATTTGCAGTGCCCTCACATGTTTGGTTGGTGCCACGGCGGCGGGTGCGCGAGTGTCGGGCTGTTGAACATGGCCAGCCAGGGACCATCTTGAGGCTCGTCAGCATGCTACAAATTCCATGCAGCTTGTCATCAACCATGAACGGTCCTGCCAGAAACGAGGGGCCAGGTGCGTTGCAAGCGACTACTGCAGATTTTGAATGACACCCCTTCACGCTCTCCAAAAAACACAGTGTACGTCTCCATTCTTCCACAAACCCATGCCCATGGTATGCCCTCGGACGGGTTGCGGCTTTGAGGCTTACGAGGCGAAGGGGGGCATGCGGGTGGATTGGAGGACGTATGCAGAAAAGGGGGTCTGGTTAAATGCAGAGCCGGGGAGGTCGGGGATGGTCCAAAAGCCGGCACAGTGCATGGCATTGTACCGCGCGGTGAAGCGAAGTATAGAAGGGGCAGTGGTGGAGAAACTGGTGGCGGTCAACTTCTATCATGAGCAGTGGGCGGGATTGTCATTGCCTGTAAGCCGCGTGAGGGTGAACGCTGTGAGACAAGGGATACAGAGAAAAAAGAGGGCACATGTGGAGAGCGGGAATCAACGACGAGTGGGAGACCGCTTTCGCGGGGGTGCTGACGGGTGTGGAACGCGGAAGTCAAGAGTGGGGAATGGGGAGGGGAGTTTTGTGGATACGGCTGGCGCCAGCGCGCCTACTGCTGAAGGTGTCGGGTTTATTCACGGAGGAGAATGAAGGGTTTCATGAAGTTTAATGTCTACGGAGGGTGTGTGTGGCTTTGAAGCGGCAGGGGGCAGCTGGGAAAAGGGCGGGAACACAAAGCGGCTTAGGTGGAAATCATATTTAGAGGGTAAAGAGGATCGAGAAAGAGGAGGAGCGGTGCTGGTGGGGACAAGGGACAGTCGGGTGGGTAAGGAGGCGTCATGAGAAGGAGGGGCGTTGCAGCTGCTAGGGGGGCCATTCGCATTTTTCAAGTGGGGGGAAAATGCCGGAAGGAGTGCCGCCGATAATTTTCCGGGAGGGTACGAATTGGAAGGTGGAGACGAAAGAGCAAGCGACTCACTGACTGAGGAGTAAAAAGGGTGGGGTCGCAGAAGAATAGGGTCATAAAGGGGGTGGAGGGGGGGGGCGAGGCTGATTCCGAAGAAGTTCGCTCTATATTCGATAAGATTGGGAGAGCAACAAAGCTGGCAGGAGAAGGGGCGAATGGTGCAATGAATCGGTGGGGAGGAAGTAGGGGGTCGAAGGAGTTGATGAGATACGCGAGAGCGAACATGAAAGACCCGATCTAGGTGTCTGAAGTCTTGGTAGAGGGGGATGGCCGCGATCGATAGCCTGGGCAATGAACAAGGTGTGTGCGGGGGGTTATAGTGTAAAGAGGTGCAAAGCAACAGTACGACAGCAGAAATCGTGGCACCTCGATGGCGGTTTAGACTGACTGTGGGCGAGTGTAATCTTGGAGGCGTGACCATCGAGTTTTTTTTCTGGCGGAGGCATGTGTTGAGCGGGGTGCAGGGTGCAGACTGTGGGGCCTCACCCCCTTCTCGCCTTTCCGCTCCAGGTTGGAAGTGCCATTAACACAAGCAAATATTACATGAAGCAGGGACCACTGTTTGACAACGTCTAGCGGGAAGGGCTAAGCAGTAAGATATTGGCGTACGTAGGTAGCAGGAGTAACAGTATTATACCAGGTGGATAAAACAATGCAAAATACAGCTGCTCGAAAACCTGAAAAGCATGTATCATGTGCGCACCACGACACCGAAAAGTTGAAAGGTACTACGCACCTGGTACCTGCAGTAAAAGGGCCCATCATATCGAAGACTTTCATTTGTCTTTAATCGAATTAGTATTTTTCCTAATTTATTTCGCACCTGATTGGCCGAACGAAGGGTCATCAAGTAGAATATTGAACGTGAACGAAGGAAATTTTGGGTTTGTTGAGAGGTTCCAATTTTCAAATTGGTTGTTGTCTCAACCCTTCTCAAATGCGGATATCGTTTTCTGTGACAGAAAAGTTTTGATTTCTTCAAGTTCTTTGCGTTCTTCAAATTCATCATGCGTTCTTCGAATTCTTCATGCGTTCTTCACATTCTTCAATTTTTTCAGCTCGGAAAATGTGACCGCTTTCCCGTACTTTTATCCCCGTTGTTTTTGACCCCTTCTTGTTTTCTCGCTCAAACAGAAACCAAACGGTTATTCCTTGCAGGTGTACCTCAACACACAGCATTAGGTGCTCCGTACCAAGTCTCATCTTCCATTACGAAAACGTTATTTCCTGGTGCTGCTGCTGTGAGTGTTTGTGATATATCCAGGCTTATTTTGGACCGAAATGTAAGGACCGTTTGTTTTATGTATGAGAACGTCAACTGTTCCTATACTTCTGATGTTACAGTTCTTGCCCCAAGCACACACCCAAAAATCTAGACATCATATAAGACGTGTAGAGAACATGAACAACACGTTACAACCCCTCCCAGCAGCACAAGCAGCAGCAGGAAACGTCACGCGCATATGACAGGCCCGCGCTGTACTGCTGTGGCTACAGCAGCAGTATTTTTTGCTTCACCGCGGCTGCGACCGGTCATCGGTCATCTCCACCTATCTTGTGCTGCTTGCTGCTGCTGCTGCTGTGAATGTGTGTGCGGTGTGTCAGGTATCTTGGACACTATATTTACGATGCTAGGGTTCTTGCCTCATATTCTTTGCTGGTGCTGCTGCTGTGTGTGTTTGTGACATATCCAGACTCATTTTGGGCCGAAATGTAAGAATCGCTTGTAATACGTATCAGTACGTCAACTGTTCCTATATCTCTGCTGTTAGGGTTCTTGCCTAATAGGTAATCATGAATGGTGCTTTCGGCCCAGTTGACGGGGCTCTCAGAAAGAAGCCAGGCAGCCTGGACCGGCCTGTTAGTTTATGTGTATTATCGTGCATGTTGAGGAGAAGAAGAAGTAGTTGTCGAAGTGGAAGGGGGCTCGGCGCGGGCCCATACCAACACGAAAAGGGAACCACCTTGTCAAATGAAACCGTAACTCAAAGCCAAATTCCCACACGTATCTCCAAATATTCCCGTATTGGCCCGCCAGATCTCCGTACCAGATTATAATCTCCTTACAAAATCTCCGCATAACTATTACTGCTGTCACAAGGATAGTGATGTCATGAGTACATGTTTCACTCCCCCTGCTCGTGCCATCACTTTCCGCTATCTCAATGCAATAACAAGGTAAAGTCCATAATATACCCTTCGCACAATACTCTTGATAAAATCATGCCTTCTCAAAACTATAGCCTCAGCTAGATCCCCGATCACTTTTAATACGATTTCAAACTTCTTAACACAACCTGTCTCTATCATATCGGCCCTCCTCAAATCACAAACAACTCAATTCGAATTTAAATATAATGTCGCCATATAATGGGTGATCAATCCATTATCGTCTCCATCAGTCTCAATTTCAAACACAAATTGTTCAATCATCAAACACACCCACAAAGTAACGCCAAGTTATCATACAGAGAAAATGCCCTGTCCAACACTCCTCTATATGTCTTTCCTTCTCTATGCTCTCTCAATCCCTCCCCATAAAATCCACTATCGAGCACATACTACTGCAGTGTCCTCGACACAAGTTTTCCGCCTCATGAATCCAAGTCAAATATCAAACATATAATTCCTCCTCACGAATATCATCACATAAAAATAGAAAACAAGAAATCCCCAAGACTCTGAAAACCAAGCACGTTAGATACGGTGGCGAATACCGCACCAGCAATAATCAAATCATCACACAATTAAGTCGGAATCCAAAACGACATGGCACTACTTGCAATTAGATACCACACTTTCAAGACTCTTTATAATATCTCCACAAAAACACGTGCCTTTATGAGAAAATCAGCATGCTGATACGCCGACGGCACATGAATCACCTTGATCTCGCCCCTCTCCACCAGTTCCCTAAGAAAGTGGTGGCGCACATCGATATGCTTCGAGTTCGAGTTAGTGATAGGGTTGCTAGCAAGAGAAATAGCCCCCTCATTATCCTCAAAAACCGGAATTAACGGCATGCTAGCATCCGGCAGAAAGAAACGCCAAACCTGCCTGAGGAATAACACTTCCTTCACTACATCGCCCAACGCGACATATTCTGCCTCTGTGGTTGAGGTCGTCACACACTTTTTTTGAGTCCTGGACAACCAGGCAACAGGTTCACCGCAACACATCACAACACCTCCGCTCACACTGCGGCGATCCGCGGCCTTACTCGCAAAGCCAGCATCCGCAAATGACTGCATACTCAACCCCATTGCACTCCCCTTCTCAAACGAAATCCCTAACCAACTCGTTCTCTTCACATAGCCCAAAACATCTCGCGCTGCTTCCCGATGTCTAAGCTTCGGGTAGGCACAGTGCCTCGCTATTGCAAGCACTGCATTTGCTATGTCCGGCCTTGTCATCGTCGCCAGCTACATCAGCGATCCAATCAGTTCACGAAAAGGCTCACGCACATCCTCCTCATCAACATCAAACTCCCCAAGTCTCACTCCAACTCCAATACCAAGCGGCACACTCTTTCCCCACTCGATATTATACTCCTCCGCTAGTTCCAAC
>JBBMHQ010089907.1:0-10799 GCA_037834295.1 Postelsia palmaeformis | reverse complement strand
ATGGGCTCTGTCTGGCCTCCATTTGTGATTTTTGATAGAGTATGTACGAATATTGAAGCGTCGTTCGGGCTTGTAAGGTAAGATTCAAGCGGTGTTTTTTTTTGCGACCGGGCTGAAAATCAAAGAGGGATGTACATTGTCGAGTTGGCGAACGACGGCCACGGAGAGCACCGAGCTTGACGCGAGGCGGGCGACGGGGCTCACTATGGCAGAGAGTATGGAAAGCTTTACCTGGACCGAATCAGTGGCTCAGGTGGTCGTGAGAGGGGCGGGCGGCGTACGAGGCTGGGAGGGAAGCTCTGCTGTGCGTTTTTTTTTTTTGTTGCTTTTTGACAAGTGCAAGGTGTTCCAATCAGGCAGAAAATTATTACTCGAAGGGACGGGGATTTGTTTTGCTTCCCATTTTTTTGCTTTCATTTTTATTGTTTTTGCAGTGCTGCTGTGCTGCGCCGTGCCGTGCTTTCTCTTTCGTACAGCAGTACATGCAGCAAGCATGTCAAACGAGGAAAATGATTGCCCTACCTCGGGTATGTACGTACGTACGGCACGTGAGCGAGCGTAGGGAGCGACGTACGCCTGGCAACCGCACGCGACGCGAAGCGTATGTGGCGTTCGAACTGTTTTCTCATGAAGCATTGCGGCGGGACTCTTGGCATTATCAAGTCGCCAGGTTGCAACTATGATGGATCATGAAAAAGCTACATTCAATCATGGGCCTTTGTCCGCTTCGCATAGTAATTTGATGTATTTTTCCTTCCTGAGCGAAGCGCCTTGTATCACGTACCTGGTATCAGGTATCGATTATGGGTCTGCTGTGTCACGCGTAGGAGTTCGCAGCCTGCGGTGTGCGTCTTCGTGTGTGCAGTCATAATTCTGTAGCCTGCACCAGCAGTATGTGTTTTCTGAATCCTATGTATGCCCTCCTGGTTCGTTGTGATGCAGTGGAAAGACAAGGGAAACGCCGCCCTCAAGGCTGGGGACTACGAGGCTGCCATCGAGTTGTACTCAAAGTAAGCAACAACCCAACTGCTACGTGCTTGCTTGTTGTATCACGAACCTCCTGTGGTTTATTCGAGGCCATCCCGCCCCGATTAATTTGGTTGGTCGGTTTCAGTCCAGCGTCTTCTTTTCTTCGCTGCATGTCAAATGCAAGACTCGCGACCCATTGTTTTTCTGTGATCGAGTGTGGATCAACGTATGATAGGAAGTCTAGACGAGGGTACCCTGGGTTATATATATAGTATGCCTCCGTATGCTTCTGGAAATTAAGCCCATTCGAATTGGTGACCCCCCGAACCCGCTGATGTTTCGTCGATTGTTCGGGATGGTCCCTTTCTAGATGCAGGCAAAACTTATTTACCTGCCACATTTGCAGTAAGAAGAATCTCGACAAGATGCTCCAAAACACAAATTGTTCGCTGTCTCCACGGATTTAATGCCATTGCTACTGCCCTCTCATGCTGGAGCCCCACCGGGTCCATGTGTTTCGCTGTATTGATGCTTTGTCACCGCCTCACACTTTGCTGCTATTATTCCTTCCGTACCATGGCCATGAATGCGCAGGGCTATCGATTTGGAGTCCACCAACCACGTGTTTCTCTCCAACAGAAGGTGAGTCAACTTCGTGGTGCTCACTGGTACTTACTGCTACCGTAAAAGCTGTCGTGCCTAGAGCACTTGTCACCGTTGTATCATGGGGAGCTGCTGTAAAGAGTAGACGGACCACTGGTGATGTTGCTGGCGTTTCTCCTCTATTTTTGTGTTTTTCTTCGTGTGTACCCACATACGCTAAATCGACACTATTTATGCCCGCGTTTATCGACCCAGTGCTGCCCATTTGAGCAACAACAATGCCGTCAAGGCGCTAGAAGACGCGGAGCTGTGTATTGGGGCCAACAACTCGTGGGCCAAGGGGTTTGCGCGCAAGGGAGCTGCTTTGCACAAGCTCAAGAGGTGGGCACAAGAGGGCGTTCGGATATCCCCCCCCTGATGACCGCGGAGGAAACGGCGAGCTGATTTCTAGCAGTTTGGTATGCATCGGTACTCTCTGATAGACTTACCCCCATTAATGGCTGCGCCAGGAGTGAAATCCCTTGATCATACCATTGAGTACCCGTGGCAACTGGAATCTCCCACGCGTTCTACTACGCGCGCTGACGGCATATGGGGCAATAATGATTTATATTTTCTGCGCGTGCCTGCGATACGCGTGACCGCGAGTCTGAAATACTTGATGCCCATGGCTGCCTGCGAAACAGATACGAGGAGGCAGCGGAAGCCTACGAGGAAGGTTTGAAATCTTCGCCTGGTGACCAGGCGTTGGGCCGAGGGCTTGAAGACGTTTTGAAAGCGCAATCAGCGAGCAGGGCTCCCTCCGGTAAGTCTTGCACGGAAAATACGAAGATCGCTGAATATTTTATGTTCGGACGTCTATACCATACCATACTTGATAGTAGTTGTTGTGTGGGGTGAATTACGCCGAAGCTCGTATCGGTTTTCACCTCCTGCCCCCGTCCTACGTGAACTTCGAGCAAACGGCGTCACGTGATTGGTTTTGATACAGTTGGGAAGAGTCCAACTGTCGGCGGCACAGGCATTGTTGTCTTTGAGAGTGATTGCCAAACGTATTACATCTACTGTAGGTATACGTTTCTTTCTTGCTCTTTTGTGTTTCGACTCTTTTTCGTGCTTTTCTTTTGCTCTTCATTTTTTCCCGTATGTACATTCAAAATCGTGGATATGTTCCTGTTTCGTGTTGTTTGACTGCAAGTGATACGGGATGGTATATCACAGCTTGTCGGTACCGTTTCCCTACTCACTGGTGCTGCCGTGCGCACTATTTTGTTCTTGTTTGTGTTCTCCCATCGAGATGCATCTTTGTTACAGCCTGTTTTGTGACCATAGTCAGTATTCTGAGGGAAGTGCTGTTCAAGCGGACTGCATATTTTTATATTCTCCATCAAGCTTATCACCATGCCCCAAAAGCGGATGATATTAAGGAGGTCTAACATTTCGTGTTTCAACCGTAATTTTCCCAACAGCAGGTGGGATGGGCGGTATGGGGGGCATGGGCGCTAATAATCCGCTTGCGAACGCGTTCGGATCGGACATGATGGCAAGATTGGCCGCGGAACCAAAATTTGTACCCTACTTGGCGGACCCTTCTTTCGTTGCCAAGCTCAAGTTGCTTCAGCAAAACCCGAACAACATGCAGATGCATCTGTCGGACCCCAGGATCATGGAGGTGCGCGCTTTGTACTGCTCGTTCCATTTCGTCTCCCCTAACTCACAAAATAAACAATTATGTTACTGGTACGTCTGCCCGAATTCGAAAAATAAAACATGACTATATTTCCAGTACGATCCCCTATTTTCATTTTTTTTTCGTTTTATTGTTTTAATTATTTTATATTAATATATTCATAGTTGATGTTTAAACGGTCCGCTATCGTGCCGACCCTTTGTACATGGAACGCGTGGTTTATTTTCGTTTAGTTGGCGCAAAGCGGGGGCGTCCTACTGTGCGCATGGTTTTACAAGACAGACGTAAGACTGCAAGGATCCTGGCGCTCGTTGCTGTCGTTTGGAGATGCGCACATCGCTCTCTCCCGCTATTACTGGTACGTACCATACGATATAGGCAGTGGACTCTGTCTTGCTTGGAGGGGACCGACATCGGACACTGCCCTCTTTTCGGCGGTAGGTGTTCGGGTTTCTTCTGGGCATCGACCTTAAGGGAATGAGTGGGTCGGGAGACGAAAACCATGGAGACCAAGCGAGGGATATGCCCCCGTCTTCCTCAGGGGTTGGAGCGCAGTCCGACTCCAAGCAGGCGGAACAAGAGGAGGAACAGGAGGTAATATCAACTCCGCCTTTTCCATTGACCTGCCCCCTGTATTCGTCAACTATCGTTTGTTGAGGCCCTTTAGACTTGAAGTAAGTGGACGTTGAAAACTCTACCCGTGCTTCATGCGTGGCTGTCTTGACCTACGCCGTCGACCTTGCCATCAAGTATTTCAAATATTTCAGCCATCATCAGACTTTCTGGATGATCTCCGGCGCAAGCAACATTGAGGTATGTATAGAACGCCCCTGGCTCATTGTGCCCCGTCTGATGGTGGCTCTATGCTCGCGCCCAGTCCGAGGCGGAAGAGGGAGAGAGCGAGGAGGAGGCGGTGGCGAGAAAGAAGCTGAAATCAGACCAGGCCGCAGCTCTTGCCGCGAAGAAGAGAGGGAACGACCTTTACTCTGCCAAGGTGACGCGACGTTACAATCGTTCTTGGCCGATGCCCTGAGTTTATCGCTTGAAGAACGCCAAAAGCGATCTGCTCTGGGAATGCTGTTCATACTCATCACGCAAATAGTGCAACAAGACTTGGAATCCTTCACACCTCGGACAGGTAGTCGATTCCCACTCTATCATCATCATCATCATCATTATCTATAGAAATGTTCCAAAGCAGGTAAATCTATTCCCGATCTTGTATGGTATTATCTAGCTCATGTTGCCGGGTGAGACCCATATATATTCGCATGATCTATCGCATGTTTCCTGGGTTGGACCTGTACCATGTAGATCCTACACAACCTCTCACAACCACAGGCGAGAAACTATTGTAGATGATCTACAGGTCACGATGTGCTCGATGTGTCAGTCATTCTAACGCTGTTTTTCGTATATACCTGGTAGGTTGCAACAATCAGGACGCACGAGTAGAAGAGTGAATATCCGCTGTCTGCTTTCAAGCATATCTACATATACACCCCGCGGCGTTTGGGGCTTTTGGTGCTGCGTTCCCTGGTATATATGTATTGGTTGGGCACCACCGGCTAACATTGCCCGCTGTGTTGTCCCGTGTCAACCTTTCTCTCTTATCAGAAATTTTCGGAGGCACTGGAAGCTTACAGCGAAGCTATCGAGCTTGACAGCACCAACATGTCCTTCGTGTCGAACAGAGCTGCTGTGTTCTTCGAGCAGAAACAGTACGAGGCCTGTATCGCAGAGGTCAGTGCTTTTTTACGAGATAGCTGTTTCCCTGACAGTCGTCCCCTCAACGAATACAGAGTAGTACTGCAGGAAGAACATTTCCAAATGACAAGCTGGCAACAACATCCGTGAACAACGATCGTCATACGTGTGACAGAAAAGGCGCTTAGTAGTGTCACTCCCTTACAACTAATATTTACCTTGATATGAAGGATGCACAGAAGGTTCTGTTTTCGGGGTTGGTTCTATCGTTTTATCACCGTCGAGGGTCCTCTCTGTTCGGGCTGCTCACCCAATTTTGCTTGTTCTCCGTTCCTTCGCTTTTGGTCGACCTACTTGTATAGTGCAAGAAAGCCGTCACGGTGGGAAGAGCGAATCGCGCGGGTTTCGCCGACATCGGTAAAGCGTACGTTCGTATGGGCAAGGCTTCGGCAAAGATGGGGGACAAGGAGCAGGCCATCGCGTACCTTGAAGACGCTCAGGTGACTTGTGATCTAAAAGTGCTATGAAGCCACGGCAGCGTGGTTGCTGTACGTTTCGTGCGCACTCAAGTCGCCCGGGAGCGTCAACCGGATAGGAGCGCATCCCGATTTCATATTGAGATAGGAACATGTTGCGTATGCGGAGCTAGCAAGAGTCAGGCAGCGCCGCTGTTCAGACGCCGTGCAGCTACGTATTTATGGTAGCTAGCCGTAAGGGTGGACGCCGTTTCGTTAGTTTTGATATAGACACATATTTTGCCGCTCTGTTACGTGCCCGGCAGATGGAGATGAACACGAAGGAAAACGAGCGTCTGATCAAGAATCTTCAGCTCGAGGCGCGCAAGGAAGCAGCGGTAAGTCGGCGCCGAAGCTGTTCACACTCGATCACGCTCAGGTTTCGACGTCTTCTGCATGCGAATTGTTGTTGCCCAGACGATACCATGCGCGCTTGAACTCTCTGCAGCATATTTGGAACATAAAGCAAACGTGCGCTGTTTTCACAGTTTTTCACGAAGACTGCGGACTGGATGCTTGACTATCATTTCAGGCACAGTATGTGGACCCTGAGAAGGCATTGGAAGCCAAGGAGAGAGGCAACGAGCACTTCAGGGCTGGCCAATGGGCATTAGCCATCGGAGAGTACGAGGAGGTCAGTTCCTAGTCGACTATTTGCCGTTTTGTGGCGACCTGTAAGTCTCCACGTTACCCGGGACATGAGGCTTTCAGCGGTTCATCAACATGTGGTGTTGTGATTTCGCAACAGCACACACCTAAATACCTGTCCAGGATTAATATCTGAAACTTTATTCGATCAGACAGATTGCCATGAAGCGCATGTTGAGGTCACCTCCGGGTGTTGGTCCGGTATATTCTCATATATATAGTTCGAAGTATAAACTGGCTTCCTGCTTCACGCATCTGTCTGCACCTATGAGCACGTGCTCAGCGCGCATGGAAAACACGGGGGTATCTCTTTAACACGCTTTTTACCATGTATTTTCGCCTCGCAATGCAGGCTGTGAAGCGGGACCCCACGAACGCGGCGTACCGCAACAACCTGGCAGCTGCACTCACTAAGATCGGCGATTTCAACGCTGCCAAGTCTGCTTGCGAAAAGGTGTGTTGCTTACTTGCGGACGATCGCAGTATCGTGTGGGCCACTTAACCGTGTGCTTTATCAACAACTGGGCCCGAAGCAGCATATTTGTGTTAACACTGTGGTAAAGCCCGCTTTCCTTGTGAACTGGCGTATATCCAACTTACGTGACATCCCTGACTTACTTGATCAACGACTATCTATAACGTGCGTTTGCGTTGCACATAACGATCGACGCTAGGTAACTGCAAATTGGTTTACATAGGGATGAGAGCAAATACTCAAGAGGGGGATCGATGTGGCTGGATGCATGGGCATGATTCGCGATTTGCTGCCTCACCATTCGTCGTGTCTCTCGCAGGCCTTGGAGCTGGACAACAAATACGTCAAGGCATGGGCCAAAAAGGGGGATATCGAGTTCTTCATGAAGGAGTACCACAAGGCCCTTGACAGCTACAAGATGGTGAGTGTGGTATATGTCGTATGTACGATGTCGTCTTGATGTCCTTGGTTGCCGTGATGTGGCATTGTGGCGTGTCGAGAATCAGCAATCACCTTGCGAGAGAGCCAGCCCTGCTTGACGAGGTTCTGCAAGACTGCTTACTTTGCAAGTTGAGTTCTTGGTGTTTTAATCCCTTTTCTTCCGGGTAGGCCGACTCCTCTCATCAGCGATGTGCTCCTTGGCCTTCTCCCACTAAGCAGCCATGCTATTATAGCCCACATGTCCAATCCCTTTCAACGTCGTGCCCCCCCCCCGTGTCTCGTGGTATTAGCTAGTGGTATTGTTTATTTGGGCACGTTATGAGCCGCTACACGCGGAGGCAATCTTAATCTTACGATTATCTCCGCGGAAATATAAGCTACACTCATGTAGAAGCATACATCTTGTCGAGAAACAAGCTTGACGACTACAGTAGAGTCTATGCAAAAATTGTTCAACAACCAGTGCCAGGGGACGTTGTATAATCTACAACCTTCGGTCTAGCGTGCGCACCGCAGCTGCTTTTTTCAACTGTGGTTCACATGTTTATTCATGTTTGACATTGATACAGTGGCTCGGTCGATAGCTTTATCGGCTGCCTGAGAACGAGTCAGCCCCCCTGGGCATTTTCGTTTCACCGCTAAAGTTCATCGGCTAATCATCCTGTACACAGTGCGAGCTGCTCCCAACGCCACCATTTGCTCCGCCAGCGAACCCGCTATCCGAGTACCTGGGTCAGACGTACTGGATAGGGAAGAGGGCACCATGCGTTGCAGTTCACGAACTGTTGTAGATTTTCTTCTGTGATCGTCTGAATCAAGTTCGTGCCTGGCTCGTTTTTCCGATCGACGCACACAGGGACTGACGGTTGAGCCGAACAACTCTCTGTGTACGGATGGAGTGAGGAAGACGAGCATGAAGATCAGCGAGGTAAGATGTGCATCATATCTCAGCTGTTGTGATGATATTTCACGTTGGACGAGGTGGCGGTAGTACCGTGCCGCAGTGTTTCGCGACCGGTTTGTGTGCCTCCTCGCGCTAGCGGTGCCATGTTCGCGGTCAGGGACCCCGGAAGTACAGTATAGGAACCTGTTCATATCCGTCCTGCTCTCTAACAACTCGCTCTTGTGTTAGAACCATGACGTCAGCTCCTGTCTCTCCTGTCTGTGTGTGACACCTTGTGGCTCACAGAGCTCAGGGAAAGCGGATTCGGAGCGAGCGGCGCACGCTATGGCTGACCCGGAGATTCAGATGATTCTGACTGACCCGATGGTTCGGCAGGTCCTGACCGACTTCAAGGAAAACCCGCAACATGCTCAAAAGGTATCGCCAACGCTCGATGCCCAGGAAATAGACATATTTGTGCACTGGGATGTGCGCTTGATACGTCTACCGATTTTTTTTCTCATGCACTGACTGTAACTGTAAGTATCGCTGTGGGTTGTCAGGGTACATTGATTTTTTCTGTGCCTTCACTGCAATCGACGTTGCCAACTCGGCCCAAGCTTTGACTCGGAAGGTTTCGAAGGCGAAGGGTGGGCCTTCGCCAGCTTGAGCTTAAGTTCTCGACTACGTCGGAGGATTATATGCCGTGGGCACCCTTCGCCGTTGGCCGTCCCTTCTGTTATGTTAGTTCATAAAATCGTACGTGAGACTTCTTTGCACGATCAGATCTGTTTAATCGCCCCCGATCCCCAATATGTGCTGCACACCCGTCCACGCCGCACGTCCTCAAGGCTCTTCAAAACGCAGACATGCGGGCCAAGATCGAGAAGCTCGTAGCAGCAGGCGTTCTTCAGACCGGGTGATGCGAGCGTTCACTTGTAGTGGAATAAGCTGCGTCGAGGCAAAGGCAACTTGCGGTTGAACCACGTGCGAGGGCACGGCTCATGTGCTCTTCTTGTCCGTTCCGTTTGTGGCGACGAGTGATATGTCTAACTGCCGTTAGTTATTTCGCCGTACACGACGAATACTGTTGTATAATTGCATCGGCCCAGACCTGCGCGGAACGGGTGCTGCAATGTAGTTAGTGTTGAAGCCGCTGCGTCCGCTGTGGAGTATTTCAGACTTGACAGTCCCAGCTGGAATGGGGCGCGCGCGGCTTGTTGCCCAAATGTTCATTTCCTTGATGACACTCGAATTTCGATCTGACGAGTGTTTTTTTTCACTCGGTATGTTGGTTGATTTTTAGGAGGTACCTTTGCGGGGAGGTGTACTTGTAATGGAGAAATAGATGTTGCAGGGCACCTTCTCTAACTCGGGGAACTGGGCGCAATGGCTTTGCTGATAACGGGGAACCGAGGGGGAGTGCGTCTTCGCTAATACATCCGGGGGATATCACCACCTCTTTTACTACAGCGGTTGCGTTGCTATTTTGACAGCTAGCAGCACGAGTGCGTCGAATCCATCGAGGTTACGGAATCGACAGAAAAAAACGAAAGCTCGCCCCTTGTTTTGCGGTAAAGCTTCGACGTACATACCGGGTGCGCGCGAGACAATCGATGTGTGTGCAGTTTCTCTTCGGTACCTACTGATCCGAGCGACGATGAAGGTTGGGCACGGAAGGTGCTCGGCGGTTGGCTTCGCCGTTTTTTTTCGCACCCGACGGATGACCTCTCCCTCCCGCGCCCCGATCCCTGTCATGATCACGCCGGCAATGCAGCGAAACTGGAAGAAAAGGCTTGCCATGTGACAATCTGTATTTCAAGTACAGCTACGAGTAGGATACCAGTACCTGGTACCTGTTGAAACCTCGAACACATTGGTCTAGAGGTTACTCGCGATTGTTCAAACAAACAAAAATAATCAGCTGCTGAGAGCTCCCAGTGTGGGTAGGCGCAAATTGACTGGGAGGAAAGCAAAAAGCCGAAGTCTGCACGCGATACAAAATGCAAGGCGTGTACCTTTCCAGTGGGGAGGGGGCGGGCGGGCGGCTGCCTGTTATGTACTCTGTATGTGTGACCCCGGATCTGAGTTTCGACTAACAACACTGCAATACGATAAATACGATATGGTCTGTTTTCGTAGTAAGTAGGTCACACGAAAAAAACTGGGCTTAAAATACCAGGGCTTTTCGCGAATCATGACCCGACCCGCGGGCCGGGTCACGTGGTGTTCATAATGTCACGGGTCGGGTCGGGTCAGGAAGTGTTCAAAATCTCAGGGATCGGGTCGGGTCGGGTCAAGAGTTTTTCGAATCTCGTGGGTCGGGTCAGGTCGGGTCAAGAGTTTTTTTGATCTGACGGGTCGGGTCGGGTCGGGTTAAGAGGTGATGAAAAACTCACGAGTCGGGTCAGGTCATGACCCGCGAGAAGCGGGTCACTCGTGGGTCGGGCCAGCATGACCCGCGAGTTGTTTCCTACTGACCCGCGCATTCGGCTCGCGGATCCGACACTTGAATCACTTCCCTCTTTCTTAGCCAAAGGCTTTTCTCGTACCAATACTCAATCATACTCCTTCGGTATCATATTCAAATATTAAAACACCGCCAAATTCATATACACATGCCCGCGTCCATTCCTTCCCACTACAGCCAGGTCATATATCGCTGTGGGGCACTAAAACGGACATTAAATTGTGTTTGAAGTGCCGACCCATGCGCCAGATCCGCGGGTCGAACCTTCGGGTCAAGGTAAATGTTGTCGCGGGTCAGCATGACCTGACCCGCATGAAACCCGTGTCTCACGGGTCAATCAGAAGGTGGCGGGTCGGGTAGAGTCAGGAAGTTTTGAAATCTCACGGGCCGGGTCGGGT
>JBBMHQ010089896.1:0-10799 GCA_037834295.1 Postelsia palmaeformis | reverse complement strand
AGGGAAGGAAGGAGGAGGGGGGGGAGGAGGGGGAGGAGGTGAGGGAGGGAGATGAGGGGGGTGGGGCGGGAGACGGGGAGGAAGGGAAGGAGAGGAGGGAGGGGGAGGGAGGGGAGGAGAGGGGGGAGGAGGGAAATGGGGAAGAGGGGAGGAGGACGAAGACAAGGAGAGGAGGTAGGGGAAAAAGAGGGAGGAAGGGGAGGACGGAGGGGGAGGAGGTGGAGGAGGAGGAGATGGGGGAGGAGAGGAGCGTGGCACAAGAAAGCGACACGCCTGCGGCTTCGAACGACACCACCGAGGTAGCATGGATGAGGCGTGAGGTGAGGAAGGTTGGAGCTCTGGGCAGTAGGGAAATAGGATGGGTAGCCAGCGATGGGGTTTAGCTCACTCTGATGACTTAAAGAGGACGCACCAGCAGCACGAATTGTGTAAGCACCGTGACGTGTAGTGGGGTACTTGTACGTAGCGCCTTTCCTTGCCTCTTGCTTTGCCGTGCCATGCCTTGCTTCACCGTGCTGTGTACTGTACGGGCGAGTGGCATGGTTGCGACACTACTCTAACACGATCGTCAACGTTGGTGGTCTGCCCCCAACGTCTGTCTTCGGGAGACCGTTATCGAGTAGGAACACAACTAATCGACTCGCAGCGATACGCTAACCTGGTTTAGAAATCGTACACCCCCTCCGCCTGCTCCGACGCTGCCTCTGTCCCTTTTATTTGCCGCTACTACTACTGCTACTACTACCGCTACTACTGCCACTACTAATACTAATGCTACTGTTTGCAGGGAGGTGCTATAAATGTGCTGGGCACTACGGCCGCCCCCGCTACCCACGGCCCAGCTACCACCATTGACACCGGTACCGTCGCCGCCGCTGCCGCCCCCGTCCAAGCCACCACTATAGCCGCGGCGGCCGCCGCTACCTACCCCGCCGTCGCGTTCGCCCTCGCCAATCCCGCCGCCGGGTGGGGCACACCCTCGCTCTGGGTCTACCGCGGGGTTCGGGTCCAGACAAATGTCGACGCGAGCGGCTGGTGAGTGAGGAGGCTGCTATCACAGAGTTCCTCAGGGGAGAAGAGGGGGAGGAGCGGGGGGGTACTCATTACCGTGCATTGCCAGTCGTATGACCATAGACCCTCGCATCTCTACAAAGCCGGGGCGAGGCGCGTCCGGTTTTCACCGACGAGGCAGGCATTGAGGGAGGTACTCATTTTCATGCATGGTCGTAGTCGTATCACCATAGACCCTCGCATCCCTACAATCGCTATGCCGGGACGGAGCACGTAAGGTTTTCACCGACCAAGCAGACATTGCTTGCACCAAGCGCGAAGCGCCGTGAGGTAATGGGCGAGTCGCTTGCACGGCGAGCTGCATCGTACTAAGATTAGCTTTTGAGACGTTTTTTTTTGCATATGGATGAAAGCGTCAATGAGTTAGATTAATTTCAGGCATGGCCGCTTCCAGAGACGGCAACGGGTCCACTATGTAGCTGCCTCGTGGGTGCCTTACCATATACATACTACGTAATACGATCACCCCCCTCGTGCGGACTGAAGGCTCCCGCCGTACGAAAATGATCTAACTCGGCCGCCAGCCGTGGGAACCGCGACAAAACAAACAAACGGTACCCTGGCTGTCTACTGTAGCTCACGCAGTGAGAAGATTTTTTTACAGCGCCTTCGTCAACCGACGACAACACGACCTATTTATACAC
The DNA here is from genome assembly GCA_037834295.1 of Postelsia palmaeformis. NCBI lineage: Eukaryota > Phaeophyceae > Laminariales > Laminariaceae > Postelsia > Postelsia palmaeformis. Next base: position 9,084 of record JBBMHQ010089896.1, on the reverse strand, counting down.
CAAGTATGCGCGTCGGGGCTTTACCGACTAGGCAGACATTCCTTGCACCAGGCGCAAACCGCCGTGAGGTGTTAGGCGAGTCGCATGAAGAGTGAGCAGCATCCTACTAAGAACCGCTTTTGAAACGGATTTTCTTATATATGGGGGACAGTGTCAATGGATTGAATGCTTGCCTGTTGTGGTCACTTCCAGAGTCAGCAATGGGTTTACTATGTAGTTGCCTCGTGGGTGCGTTGCCGTGTACGCACTACGTGATACGATCACCCCCCTCGTGCGCAGTGAAGGTTTTCCCCGCACAAGATTGGTCTAACTCGACCAACAGACATGATGACCGCCAAAAACAAAAGAAACAAACATACGGGACCCTGGCTGTCTAGCTCACGCAATGAGAGGCGTGTTTCACAGTGCCGTCTAACACCGATGCCAACTCAACCTGTATGTATATGCAGGAGGTGGTTACCGCCAAAAACAAGACAAAAAAAACGTTACCCTGCATACCTAGCTCACCCAGCGAGAGGCGTGTCTCACAGCATCGTCGCCAACCGACGCCAACCAAACCTTCATATATACACCAGGTATATATTATAGGAGGATTATAGGAGGAGAGGGGGAGGAGGCGGGGGGGGTTGGAGGGTTTAGGCGATCAGCGGAGTTCGTCATGTTTTTATCCGGCAGTTGTACGGAGGAGGAGAGCGTGGGGGATATGCCACCAGTGTCGTCAATCGTGTCTCGTGATGGTCACGACAGAGTAGAACCTTGATTTGGTCGCGAAGGTACTTCGTGCTATCAACGAGATCGCGGAAATATGTGCGCGCCGTCCATACTGGAGGAGTCTTCGAGAAGGAAAGTCGAGAAATTTTGGTGTACCGTAGAGCGATGGGGCAGATTCTGGCGCACGTGAGGACATTCGATATACTTCGGGTTAAGCGGGGGTACGATGGACGAAAAACAAAAGAGGAAACGGAGGCCCACTCCCCGCCATATCGGAATTGAAAACACGCTGTAGTACAAGGCGGTTGGGATTATAGTCAGAAATGAAACGAGACGTGTTTTTTGGCTGCTTTTGTTTACTTGGTTTTAGCTTCCCCCCCCTCCCTGTCTTCTGGGATTCGAAAAAAAGTGGGGTGTCGTTTTGTTCTGCCCCCACTTCTCCAGCTCCCTCCCTCTCGTGCTTCTCTCCCGGGTTCACAATGCAGCCCCCCCATCCCACCCCTTCTACGCTGCGCGAGCTATTTTTTTATCGCGAAAAGAAACCCGCATTTTTTCTCCCTCCTCGACTCTCGTCAAAGCGTGCATACCCACGGTGCTACCCGGTATGCGGTATTAGGGGGGGCATTGTTAATATGACCAAAGATTGTGAGTAAAAATAGCGAAATATATAGATGGTTGTGTGTACCGGAGGTCCTATTTAATATGGCTCCCCGTAATAGATAAATGCGTGTCAGTTTTGTCGTACGATTCAATCCGTTGGCGGAATCGAACTCACGCGATCGACGTTGGTGGTGACGAGGTTAAAATCACACCAATCGTCATCATACTCCAGTGGGACGACCGCGGGTATATGTACGACACTACGTCGGAGGGAACGAATTGCCAGTACCGGTTTAGTGTATTACAAAATATAATGTCGTATCGTAACCGCATATAAATGTATACCAATACGCACGAGTATGCATATATGTATACCAGGTATATTATATGTATTCACGACCGCATTTTTCCGTTTTTTTTTTTTCTCGTTGGTATTGTGAAACATGTGTGCAGATCGAAAACTGCGCTTGCGCTGAGCATTGGGCGCTTACTTTGAAAACGAACGGTAAATATCATACCAGGCATCTGTTTTGTTTATCTTTCATCTTTAATTTTGCTTGGCAGAATAAACCAAATACACACTACGGTACCCCAGGCGTGGCGTGATTTTAAAAAAGCGTGAAAATGTCAAAAACGAAGAATATGCTGAAACAAGCAACACATCAATTTCTTAGAAAGACAAGACCTCGAATTACGCATATAGCCAGGCACTTGGTATGAATCTAATGTCGAAGTACCGAAAACACTCCTCCTCTCGGGGCGCAGGTACCAGCCAACTTCGTTTTATTCGTTGTTATTACAGCAGTCTGCCTCGTTTTTGTGAATTTTCTATGTAATTTTATTAGCTTGATGTTATTTTGCCAAAATAAGGATTTATCGAGTATGCAACACCGGATATCGAGAGCGCTTTTTTGGTGCTCCCGACCGAGCTCTTTTTTTTCTTCCCGATTTCACCGAATCGATAAATTAACGATGATTACTTGCAAACTTGAGGCTCTTGGAGGTGATTTAATACAAGTTCACGCGGAAAACGGGGGGGATAATATTTCGACGTAAACTTGGGGTGAATACTTCATCGCATTCGGACGAGCAAATGTGTTGTCGAAAATAGTACAATACTTTTTTCTGTGAGATATTTGTCATTTTACCCAAAACGACTGATGATGGCCGATTTTTTGTCGGTGGAGATTTCCTTCTTGATGCATCACTACTCGAGCAGAGTGTTGAAATAGGCTTTCCCTTCTTGCGCTCAGCACTGATTCCTCTCGTTTCTCAGGTCACGAATATGGTTGCATCATCTTCATTTTTCTTGTCAAATTATTTATGACTACAAGCGCTGTTGGAAATAATGCGCAGGATATACCATACACAGTATGCGTGTCTGTTCGTATCACTGTATTGCTATTAACATTTATCCTGACGACATCCGCAACCTCGACACCCCTTCTTTGCGCTTTGGGGCTGTTCTGCTGTACAAATATCACGCAGGTGAAAATGTTCATCAGAGGGCGCGTAGCCGTTCAAGGGCAAGAAGAACGGTGTCTCCTTGCGTGGTGGTGGAGGCGGCGGTGGCAGTGGCAGTGTTCGCGGCGACGTTTGTTACACTGAAGGCGCGCACCCGCCACTGCATGCCTCCCCACGTTTAGGAGCCCCTCCGGTGTCCCAGACCACCACCCTTACCGCGTATTCTGGCCGTGGTTTGCGGATGGGTTTCTCTCATGGGAAGGGGGAATGATGCTTTCGGGCGGAATCGAGCACGAGGATAGCGGCGAGAATGATGAGGTCAGGGGTGATGTGATGGTACTCACCCCACCCCCAGAACGCTTGGAGGGGGCACAGCTGCTCAGGGCAATGAAGGTTTTTCCTTGCGTGGGGGTAGATGTGGCAGTGGGAGTCGTTGCGTCGACGGCTGTGATATTTACGGCGCGCACCCGCCACTGCTGTATTTGCCTCCGCACGTCTAGGAGACCCTCCGGTGCCCCAGACCACTGGCGTCGCCGTTAATTTTGGCCGTGGTCCGCGGGTGGGTTCTCTCTCTAGGAAAAAAGGAGTGGCTTTTGCGGACGGGAACAACTGCCCCATGGGGAAAGGGATGGTGATGATAATTACGATGATTGTGATCGTACTCACCCTACCCCCGGAACGCTTAGAGGGTGCATAGGTAACTGTTCAAGGGTAGAAAAAGGTGTTTCCTTGCGTGGTGGTAGAAGCAGCGGGGGCGGTGGTTCGCGGCGACGGCTGTGATATGGACGTCGCGCACCCATCACTGCGTTCTCTCCCCACTTTCAGGAGGCCCCTTGGGGCCCTAGGCCGTTGCCCTGAGCGAGCATGTTGGCCGTGGTTCAGCGGATAGGTCCGATTTATTTCGCCATTAGTGAATCACTACCGCTTCCTTCATGTCACGTGACACCCTTCCCTTGCTTTGGTGCTTGTTTATGTGGGTTATTACTCTTATATAGCTCGCCACCTGTCGTGCATTGCTTGAATGCCACGTATTGAGTAGGAAACAAGAAAAGGCTCAACAGGCACGACCTATCTCGTTGGTGGATGATGCCATCATGGGCGGGTCGGGCGTGTGCTTGCTCACTCCGTAGAGGACACCCATGAATGGTAGTGGGTGAGTGGCCAGTAGTATCACAAGCATGAAGCTAACTGAGCGGGGGCGGGGGTGTAGTCATTATCATGAGGGGGGGGGAGGCGTATAAAAGTAGATTAGTTGCTACTATTTTAGAGAAGAGCGAACAAAGAGAAGGTAAAATGTTGTGATCGGCGGCAAGAAACGAGCCTACGAACATTTGGGAGGGAGGGAGGCAGGGAGGGGGGGAACGCTCTCTTGTGTGTAAAGGATGGGTGGAGAGGGGAATGAAGGAAGGCCAAAAAGTGGCGAGAAAAACACTTGATGAACATGTGGGGTGACGTATGTAGAAAGGACGGGCGAGAAGATATCTGCCAATGAGCGGCCAAAAACGATGGACGTGAATACAACAATGAAGTAGAGGAGGTTACACAATAATGGGGTGGAGGAGCGAAGAGGAGGAAACGGGGGTGGTGGGCGACGGGCGGCGGCTGGCGGGTTGATATTCTCAGCCGAAGGCGAGACGTGCGCACTTTTTTGCCTGTTTTTCCCGTCTTGGTATTATTATATACCAGACTGGAGACTTGAAAATGCCGGTAAACGAGCTTCCAATTCCGTGGACCCGTGCACGCCTTCGGTTCACATTACTTCAAAGGCGTCTGGGAGAAATGTGATCAAATATGGAACGGTCACACTTGCGCTCGCAGCGGCAGCGCCAGAGGGTCTTGTCACCCTTTTTCCACTACTGTTAAAAACGATGTCAACTCTGGCTTGAAGTAGCTTCCCCCCGAAACGTGTGTAGGTGCAGTTTGTTGCACAGGGGTCTAGGCCGGCGTTACTTCCACGACTAGCCGTCCACGACAGGGCGGGGTCGCCAACGTGTGTATGCCCCCAACTAATCGTGCTGCGGGTGCTCGCAGGCGGATGCCGACGACGCCACTTGTTGACTTCAAGGTAGGGACACTTTGTATATCCCTCGTTGGGTTTGCCTGTTGAGGAGGGGGGTACTCGTTGGGACTCACGTGTGATGTTTGCGTAGAGGTAGAGGAAGAACGGCTTTATTATTTTCGTGCACGGTGAAGACCGAGGGCGAGGCTCGTGTCTCGCTGGAAAAAACCCTGATTTCCTATTCAAGATACGCCTCCCGAGTGCTACAAATACAATCCCGATACCTGAGCCTAGATAATCACCGGCCTTTCAGCCTCATTCAAAGCAGTGTCATTGCATGGAAAAGTCGCCAATTTTGTTTTAATGGACGAAACATCCGCTATTTGTTTTGGCGGTGGGAGGCGCGTGGGACGTGACTGGGATGAGCTTTTTTTTGTTTCTTCTATTATAATTATTACCACCGCTATTAGTAGCTAGTATTATCAGTCGTACTCGATATTATCATGTATGATATGTTTCACGACAGGCGATCAGGTCCCCAGGCAGGTAACCAGGCAGACAGGTAGACAATCAGACCGTAGGCACGCAAGCAGATAAAACAAGCAAAGTTTGGCAGGGACGGCCTTGGAGACAAGAGGAAAATCTGGTACGTACCGTAGGATGAACGCGGTTCAATCCCTAGATTGACCGCCCCTGCACTGAAATCTATATACTAAGACCGAAAGGGGCCTCGACGCGCCCGCAATGATCTGACTCCTGTGAGACTAGTAGTGAGGAGGGAGAAGGAGAAACGCCCGTGATGATTACGTTGGTTTGCTGCTCGTCGTGGGTGCTGCTCGTGGTGCTGATGGATGCTGATGCTGTGGGCCGTTTCGTGCGGACGATTGGTCGCGTTTGGGCAGAGGAGTGACAGGTCATTGAAAGGCGTGTTGTTACGGCAAAGGCTCGACCACATGTATGTCCACTCCTGCCTGTCTATCTGTCCCTAACCGGACAAGATGGGTGCATCGTCAGTGTCTGTGCGTTCGTTGTCTCCCTCGATGAAGTTCTGTAAGCTGGTGTACCATAATTTCTTTGTAAGCAAGTATCATTGCTTGATTTTTTAAAATATTTTCATGGCTTTGTTTCCGTTCCAGCCCGCTTCGCTGTGAATAATTACTAGACTTTTGTTAGTGGCTAAGAGTATACAAGAAGATGAGTTCAAGGAAAGCGTGGGCTTTCGGTACTAAAATAAGACAGTAGCTGCCGAGGAAGGACTCGTCTTGCTTGTGAAATTACAAGATTTATAGTAAAGTATGCGGCCTATCTTTGCCCTAGGGTTGCATCAAATTACGTCCTTGACCCACCAACTGGAAATAGGACTGCTCGTTTTGTGTTGTTGTCAGCTCCTTGTCTCTACCCCTTTATTGTCTGTTTGCCTTTCGTCTAGTGGTCTTGTGATCTTGCGAAGTCCCTGTGCTTGTCCATCAGCTGGATATATCATAGGACTGATCGTACCAACCTTGTCCTCGGGAATTGGCCTATTGCGTCCTTCATTTTTCTTTTTTTTTCTCCTTTCTGTTCCCTCTCTATGCTTTTCTTTTCTCCTACGCCTTTTTTTTCCGAGTGTACACCATGAGTATGTGCCTGGTATTGTTTGGACGCGAGTGATTCGAGATCGTATACCACAGCTCGTCAGAACCCTTTTCCTCGCGGACTGGTAAGATACTACCAGATACTGCCAGATACTGCTGCCGTGTGCCCTTTTTCTCCCGTCGAAATGCGGTTTTGTTACAGCCTGTTCAGTGATTGCAGGCAGGATTTCATGGAAGGCTACATTAATAACATCATCATCATCATCATCATCATCATCACCATCCCTTGCCCATACGCACTGCGTACGTGCTTACTTTTTCAGTGCATTCTTTCACACTCGCATGGTGCTGTATGATGGTGTTTGGGCGTTTATGTTAGTACCATTCTTTGATGCACTGAAGTAATACGATAAAAAAAATGCTTAGTGTAATGTGACTACGAAAAAAAATCGACGAAATTCGACGAGCATTATCGGGAGGATACGATAAAAATGAAACCATGTGCACAATATTTGTCCAGGTTTAGCACCTGTGCCATCTTTTTGTTCAGAAGATCGTTGTGCGGAGAAGCGAAAACTCCTGCGAGGTGAGCTGAAAGAAAGTTTACGATGATTATAATATTCTGGACCAATAACTGCTGCTGTGTTTGTTTTGTACTACTAATGAACTCTACCAAACAAAGTGATTTTTAATGTTCGGCTTTTGGAGGTTGCATGATCCGTTTGCCGTGATCCGTCGGTCGGCGTGCTCCACACAGCACAACTCGTCGTGTATCGCTCGCGATGAGTTGTACAGTTTTTCACGGGTAATTTTCTTCGTTTCCCCCGCCTATTTTTTTCTCCTCTTGACTCTTACGGAAAACAGAAGATGAGAAAGGAACCCGCGTGATTATCATACCATACCAGTAAAGGACAATGGTGAAGAAGTACATCCTATGTGCTGGAAGTCGCTCGTAGGACCATCTGGCCTTGGCTTTGAGCCGCTGGGAAAGAGTAGCTCAGTGCCACTGATTGTTGCGGCGTTACAGTCACTGAAGAGCAGGACAGTCGTTGCCCTGCTGTTCCCTAGGTGCTCCGACCATTTATTAGAACGGACCATAGTAAATAGGACCGAATATTGCTCGTAAAAATAGCGAAATATGTAGGTGTTTGTGCATACCGTAGGTCCTGTTTAATATGGTCCCTCGTAGTAGTTTAGTTTTGCAAGCAATCGTCAGTTTTTTGTAGTTTTGTGAAGTTGTATTAACTGGACCTGGTACATGATACAGCAGCGCGGAGAGTAAAATCGTCGAACACTGACACGACGGTCGCGAGCGAGCGAACGATCGACGGTCGTCACTACTCCTGTAGAAATACTCTAAACCTATTTCTTAAAGCAGCCTTCGACAGGGAAAGGAACATCACGAGCCGATCGAAAGATGCCGTGACACGGGATAGGAAGAGTGAACACACATGACCACTATCACAAGCGTGAATTTTTGCATAGAATGCCGCTTACGCTTATCCAGGGCCCCTAACGCAACGTAACGCAACCCACCCCGACCAAAGATGTGATGGCACGTTTGCTACACCAATGCCGATGTAGAGAAACATATATGGCAAAACGAATCCGATTAGAAACGCGCTGCATCTGAACTACGCCGGACCGCTTTCCCTTACCCCCCGTAGACAAGGGCTCCTAGCGGTCGGGGTTGCAGCCGCGTTGACGGGAGAGCATGCCCCCTGGATCGAACCACCGTCTTTCGCGCCAACCGGTGAGGAGTCGTCGTCTTCGCGCTCGCGACCGAAACCGAATTCGCCCTGGCGGCCGAAACCACGCTTGCTTGCGGCCGAAACGGCTCTCACGGATCTACCTGCGCTTGCGGGCAACCCAACGGTGCTATTTGCGCTACGCAGCGAACCAACGCTCGCGCTAGCGGGAGACCCTATCGTATTGTATGCCCGTTTAGCAAACTAACGCTCGCGCTTGCCCTCCGGTACGCAGATGACGTGCGCACGCGTAGTCTGTTCTGTTTTAAGAACGGAACCGCGGAGCGGACGAAGTTTGGGCTCTGCTCATGAAAGCAATATTCGAAGAAGCAGAACTCTGCTTCATCCTGACCCGACATGTCAAAGGCAGCTAGAGGATCGCGATTGTGGCACTCGAACAGGGTAGTAGTATCCGTGACGGTAGAAGGCCAGCAAGCCTCCCCATCATAGTAGAAGCACTCCCGTCAACCACGCTCAAAGGATGGTCACATGCCAAGGCAGGAGCTGCCTTGACAATGGGAGCCCAAGGTACCCGTTCGCGACGACTCCTGCAAGACCCACAATAGCAAATATGAGAAGCCAGGAGACGGGCAGTCAAGCGGAAGCCATCGTAATCGTACCAGGGCTTATAAATAAAAAATCATTCCAAGACCGCTAGCACAGCAGGAACCATCAGAATGTTGGTGGACCAGCAGGCAGATTAGTATGATGTTGTAGTACTGCTGTACTGTAGTATTGTTGTGCTTGTGCACTGCTGGGAGTGTGGGTGGTTTGGTTGGATTGGTGAGTTGAGTTTTCGCTACATAGCGTTGTGTGATGTGGAGCTATAGAATGATTGAGGCACAATCTTACAGGTGAAGCCTTATGGCACCGTATTGGTACCGAATGTTTCCAATGTCGGTGATCCCACAAAGATAATTATGTAGGCCCATAGGAAGCTTCTCAGTGGTATAATATTCTCATGGACGCGGGAACCGTCCAGGTTTAG
>JBBMHQ010089885.1:0-10805 GCA_037834295.1 Postelsia palmaeformis | reverse complement strand
ATCGTCTTTGGGGGGGGGGGGGGTATCCGGATCTCGGTTTTCTTCGAATCCACCCCTTCGATAAAAAAAACACGTTTCCACGTCGGGCGGGTGACGATCTGCAGTAATTAGGGAAAACCACTTGCACCCTTACTTAATCTGCCGTTTTTAGACGACATGCAAGGGCTCTCCTCTCGTGTTTAGATGGCCTGCATATATCACGCATGATACGGCTGTTGTCGCTCTCACATCAACTTAACTCATGTCCAAAATATTGAGTCCGTGAGCGCAGGACAGCCTCCAAAAACTGGAGGAAAAGTAGTCAAACCAAACGAACAAAAAAAAACAGCCAGGTCAACACATCGTGGCTGTAAACACGCCGTGCACCTTAACCAGGAAAGGGTAAAACCCTTGCACGATTTGCAACCTGATGCAATGGGTGCCCCGGCCAGCATACGTACGCTTAGCCGGAGCTGTACCTTACGCAAATCCCAAGAGGCGAATAAAGTGCGCAATAGAGAGCCGTGGCAAACAGATCCCACCCCGCTATTACGGGGAACCGTAGTAAATAGGACCTACGGTACACACTAAAACCTATATATGTCGCTATTTTTACAAAAAAAAAATGGTCCTATTTACTATGGTCCGCCGGTGATAGTACGATCCAGATAACGCAGATCATCTGGATCAGAGGCCGGAAAGATCTACACCCGCAGATCGTCATCAACCAGTTTCGTACTGCAGTCCTGTTCCAGAGACTATTCACTCTGTTTGCAAGTGTTCAGTCTCCAAAACGGGACCGCGGCCCTTAAAGGGATAAATCGGGATACATCTGATCTATCTGATCTAGATCTTATCTGTTCCGCCCGTGAAGAAAAAAAGTCCCCTCCAATGACATAAAGCGGAGGCCGCGGACGTTCCGACTGCTGCAGCGGCTTGTTGAGCAAGCCCACGCTGGTCTGATGGTGAACAAAAACAGACGGTACCGCTCTGTCCGGAAATATAAGGATCCCTTGTACATCAAGATTGAATACAACCGGTCCCACAAATTACGGACAGAGTGGTCATACACAGAGGGCGCCCGGTGTCAAGAAACGTCAAAATTCGGTGTCCAGGCGTGAGTGCCTTTTTTCCGACCTTGATCAAATTCTATTGTATAGGATTTAGAGTTGGGCCCACTGCTGAGGTGTGTTTCTTAATCCTCTTTATATTGTTTGGGCCGATCCGATCCGATTTTTCAAAATGTTTCTGAACAGCGGGCGCCGACAGTAGTAGCGAAAGCCTTTTCCTCTAAATCTTGGGGTGATTCAGCTCGATGGGCACGCGCTGGCTGGTGAGAACAGAACACGCTACTGATAGTGTCGAAATAAATTCCCCTAGATTCGGTTCGATTCGATTCGCTTCTTTCGGTTCGGTTTGGTTCGATTCGATTCGATTCGATTCGATTCAATTCAATTCGGTTCCGTGTGGTCCCCGATTCGGTACCGCTCTGTCATTAGAAAGGCCTCGCCGTCAGCTGGTTGGCGTGGACACAACACACGGACAGCGTAGAAATCGTTCGTCAGGAAGTAGGAGGGGGGGGGTCCGGTTTTGTGCGGTAACGTTGAGAGCATTTTGTGTCATGAGAAGAGCTTTGTTTGGCTCTGTTTGAGAGCATTTCCGTAAGAAAAGCCTTGCCGGTCAGTGGCGATGGCGGCGGCCGCGGGGGTTCAAACCGATCCAGTTCGTTGGGCGCAGGCTGGCTGCTGTGAACAGCAACACGCTACCAGTGAGAAACCTTCCCCCAGAGGAAGGAGGGCCGGAGTGTGTTCGTGACAATGCCATACATGGTAGAATCTCGCATCCCTACAATGCCGGGAAAGAGCATGTCGGGTTGTGACCGACCAGGCAGACATTGCTTGCACTCCGGGGGGTCTATTCGGTTCCGTTCGATTCGATTCGGTTGCGCCCCCCAATCACAGAAAAACCCAAGGCCGTCAGCTGGCTTGCGCGGACAGAACACGCGTACATACACCTAGTAGCGAGAACCCTTCCTCTAGAAGTAGGATGGGGGCTCTGTTCTGTCCTGTTCTGTCCGGCTTGAATCGGTTCAGTCCCGTGCCGTTCGATTCGGTTCATTTCGGTTCAATTCGGTCCAATTCCGTCCCGCGTTGTCATCGGAAAACCCCTGCCGTCAGGTGGCCGGCGTAGACAAAAACAGAAAAACACGCGAGTTCGTCACGAAAACCCTTCGTCTCAAAAGCAGGAGCGGTACTTGGTTCCGTGTATCTGTCGTCAGAAAAGTCTTGCCGACCCGTCCCCTTGGCGGGGGACGGGCGCGGCGGGCACATACGCTAGCGGTCCGTCGTCGTGACAAAACATACGAATAGCGAAAACCTTTTCCCGAAACGTATAATATAGAGGAGGGACGGGAACATAGGCCTATCCGACTCAAATCGGTTCGGTTCGGTTCAGTCCAGTTCCATTCGTTGTCCGGTTCCACTTTTTAATGACAACAACAAAAAAATGCCGTCATCAAGGGCGGCGGCCGCGGAGGTTCCAAGTCTCAACCATTTTTGCCGGTGCGTGCGAGGTGGCATCCTGAGGTCATTCTCTCCGAGAGACAAAGAGAGCGACAAAGAGAGAAAGAGAGAGGGGTACGTAAAGGAGGGAAAATAAGAGGTGAGATATAGAGAAAAGAGATTGAGGTGGCACGAATCCAACAGGCAGGCCTGCCGATAATGCTCCGGGAACCGCGGGAGTGATCGCTTTCGCGTGATACTGTGGACAATGCCGTGGCCTGATATTAACGCCGGTTCGAATCGCTTGGCATATACATGGAGCTAACCAGTGTGGAGGTGTGTGGAATATTGCCGGTGCCCGCAATATTGCCAGCGTATTGGCCTGGCACATGGCGGCATGATAGAGGGGCCACCACCACTGTGGACCATGTTACCATACTCCAGCCGGTAACATTGTTTCCGCTAGTGGGAACATCAGAGACCAAAAGGTGTTGAATTCTCGGCCAGAGAGGTACCATAGATACGTACAGTACGGTTTCGCACCAACTACCAGGCATGTAAAGTTTTTTGTTTTTCTTTTTCCGATTCCCCACGTTTTCAGTTTTTTTTTTTTCCTCCCTCGTTCTCCCCTGTATCGCTGTTTCGTTTTCGTTTTGTTCTCGCTTCCTTTTGCTCCTTGGCGCCAGGTTTGTACTTTTTAGCTCGGTGCTACACACCCTCATGCGCTGCTTGCAAGCTCGCAAGTCTAGCGTATTATATTGCTTGTTTCCTCTGAGGAACACGATTGGTAGCAGCAATTACAGTACATCTCCTACAGCAGCGAGTAATTTTCTTCCGTTTTTTTGTTGTTCATGTTTTCCTCCTGACGCATTTTTGTCCGAGGTAACATCGACCCCTTTTGATACGGCCGCTCTGTCCAGAAACGTAAACCCGACTCTAATTTCAAGAGATTTATCCCGACAACGGGACTGCAGCTTTAAAGGGGTTAGTGTTCTACTCCACTACAGTTATTTGGAGCCTGTCCCGTACCTACGGACTGCATCGTGGCGATGAGGGCACTCTTTTAGGACTGCAGTTTCCATTTTGGGGACAACACACTTGGAATTAGAGTGGTTTGTCCCCAAAACAAGACTGCGATCCTAAAAGGGTTACATGTGAGAACAACATCAACATAACGAACGAACTGATTGTTGCAGTACGATCACGGGTGGGCATATGTAGTAATATTTGAAATCCACGATGGACCTAACAACAACGTATATCCATAGATTAGCACACCATATTTCATTGTCATTACTACCGTATGACACGGGTGATAAAATAACACACCCCCCGCGACGTGATTCGGAGCCGATTTTCTCCAAAATATGCCTTAACCCTGTCACGACTGCAGTCCCGTTTAGAGGACAAACAACTTGGAGTTTAAATGGTTTATGCCCAAAATGAGATTGCAGCCGTAACAGAGTTAAGGGCCTATAAGACACACACAACGAAACTTATCGCTTTTATCTCGTCCAGATATTCCCATCGACGCGTGGCTTGGCGTTTACACTGTCTTCGTGGCGTAGAGAAAACCAACTTGGGAGTTCCTCCGAGGGAGGGGGGGGCGTTATCTCACCACCCGGGTGATATACAGGATGTCCGCCCTGTACTACTGCTATATTTTACGTTGATAAAAGCAGGACGCGCCGGCACTCAACCCCTTCGGAGTTGCCTGCACCCCACGTTTTTGGGGACAAACATCTTGGAAATAGAGTAGGGTACGTTTTGATGGGACAAACTACCGAGTTCTAGTGCAGGGTAAGTATTGCTGGGGATAAACTGCTTGGAAATAGGGTCGGGTACGTTTTGATGGTGAAAAAGTACTTGGAAATAGTGTGGGGTAAGTTTTATTGGGGATAAACTAATATACTTGGAAAGAGTGTGGGGTGCGTTTTGTTGGCGACAACTTACTTGGAAATACTTGGAAATATAAGTAGTGGGGGAAAAATTTTGAACAAGTATATAACATACCTACACGCGTCGAAAGACGCTCACGCGAGGCACAAGGCAGGGCAGGGCAGAGGGTGATTGATCTTATATATGCCCGACACTGCTATTTATTTCCAGCAAAAAAGAAGGGGAAAGTATTTTCAGGCCTCGCGCTAAACTCGGCTCGAGCATTCTCTCTCTCTCTGGCGTGATGACCAGGGTATCATCTCGAAAATACGTAGGTATGATGTCAGGTCGGACTTTACCTCAACCCTCAACGCCTTCACGTATCGTATCATCGTTTCCCTTCTGCCATTTTTAGATACCTGGCTGCTTATACTCGTCCAGCAGTTGCGAGTCATACAACAGTAGCACTTTGTAGCATTATTATTAATATACCTGGTATATAGTAAGTACTCGCACGAGGTGCAAGTAAAATATCCATAAAAAATAAGAACAGCAGCCGTGAGATCGCGAACTTCGTAGAAGCAACATATTCGCCAGCTCGGTGTAATACGTACTATTAATGACAAATAGATACTACAAAATCAAACAATAATTCGATCTACATGCCTGCTATCAAGGTACCTGGTATATATCATCAGTGCTTTGTCAATTTCAAAGCCAAGTATTGACAATTTTCGAGTCAACATGATGGAAGCACAGCTGTACGAAGAGTAGCACCAGGTGCCGGTATGCGATACCCTGCTGTGCCACATGCCACACTAAGCGTAAGCAGGCTCCTGTTCCACAAGCCTCAAGAGGTACGAGTATTAGGAACTACAAGGAGTTGTGTCACTCAGTAGGTATCATGCATGCGTATGCCAGAAAGCTGTAGAGGTACGTCGGACGTGTATATATGGACTTCGTATCCGATAAAGTGCTAAGCATGCACCTTTCCTGCGGAGTGCCTGCCACGGGAATCACGTATAATGTTCTCGGGGTCTCCCGAATATAATACAGCTTATATCCTGGAGGTACCAAAGTTATATCAATATTAATGGTTGTCCATACGAGCAAGAATAAAAACCAGGAGCATACAGTTTTCAACAATTACAAAGTTTTACGCGTGTACGACAAGTCGTGGGAGTATTTTCACACCAGGTACAAGTATATACCCTGGTATACAACAAGCCCTTTATACCCTGCACATATCACCACCAAACATTCGGGAAAACACGTGCGTGGACGGCTGTGCCCGCTATATGCATGCATGCGCAGCTGCATCCTGCACAAAGTTTTGTGCAGGGCCTGTGTCGTCAATTTCAACCTTGCACGTGGACCCAGACCAACCCAACCCCAGGCCTGACCTTAACCCTAGCCCTTGGGTTGGGGGGCTCGAGGTCGGCAGGGGCAGTCATGCGCCTCATTTTGGTGGCGTTTTCCCCACGAAACGCCGGGCGGCCGAAAGACCCGTCTCTATCTTTACGGGGGACCACAGTAAATAGGACCAAAATTAGTGAAGAAAAATTGCGAAATATCTAGGTTTTTGTGTGTACAGTAGTAGTGTTTACTATGCCCCCCCGCAATATTAAGACCCGCTGCCCAAAGTTTTGTGCAGGGCGCAGCTGAACATACCGTAGCTCGCGTCGTGTACAGAGCAACCCTCCCTTCTTTGGCGGCGCAGCAACATCAGCAGAAACGGTCGAAACTTGGAACACATCAGTGGCGAAGCGGTCAACATAAAAGCATCTGGCAGTGTGTATATTATCGCGGTCGGCCGTCAATTTCCAAGACCGCCGTCCCGTTTTCGGGGCAAATAGGTCAAATTTAATTCCAAGTACTTTTGTCCCCAAACGAGGGACTGCTATGCTGCAGTCCCAACAAACGTTTTTGAACTTCAACGCCCCTCGGCGGTCGGCGGCTAATGCGGCCTCGAACGGAGACATGATTACTGACGCCAAAAACGCCTACCACAGCATCGGTCACTGCTTGGCTGGGGGGGGTGATCAGATAAAACGATTTGCCTCATGTACCGTAAAAAGAGGGTCGAGTCCGCACAGGGATGCCCTCGTTTCAAAGCGCTCGTTTTCTCAAAGGGAGAAGGTTTCCAATACCGCAAGATACTCAACAAGATTTGGAAATAACTCACCGAACAAGAATCGGTCGTTCTTATCGGGATAATTTGTTCCTCGATACTTTTCATTTTTTTTTGGCGCATTTTTTTCATCTTCCAGATATATATATATTCCTGACCTTTCCAAATGTGTGAAATATAACTTTCCTTTTTCTTCATTCTTAAGAATCGCAAAAAATTGTGACAGAACGCCTCCGTATCTTGATACATATGCCCACCTATTTCCAGACTTTGCGTAATTCTGGGGGGAATATCCCCGACAAGAAAGGGCCGAACGTGATTTCAGAAAAAACAGGTACTGCATATGTACCAGGTATGATACAATTCCGGGGTCTGGAGTCGAATTCGAGTGGCAACAAAAAACCAGGAACAGCGGGTACAAAATTTTCTTTTTTTTCAAATACAAAAATCGCAAATTCAAAGAAACGAAAATCAAGAGAACACAACAGGCAAAGTTGGCAAATGCGGGTACCAGGTGATGAATGGCGCTTTCACGCATCCCTTGCGGCCGCGACTTTGTGGCGCCGAGCCATGAGCCATAACTGTTCCAGGTAAGTCGGTGTCTGTCGCCTTTGAGCTTTCGCTACCCTGCCACGGAGTGTGGGTAGCTCGGTGTGGTCGGTAGCCGGGAGAAAGACAGAAACAACACTTATGTCCGAGATACTCTCCATGTAGCCTGGGCGCACTCCAGCTGTGCAGAGTTCGTTCGCGGATATTGCTGTCTCGACCTTGATCGACTATGCAGCAGGACAGCAGCAGGGACGGGGTCCCCGCACTTTTTCGTATCCACGACACTGAGTGCGCACGGCATGAGCGCCGGCTGTGGTGCTGCTGGCTGTACTGCTGTGTGGACGACTACCGCCGCGACACCTTCGTGGTAGCAAAGTGGTTTGTTCGCAGCATGCCCCAAGATTTTTTACGCCCCGGGAATATTCCGCAGCACGCCCCATAACTATTTTTTTCAAGATGTTGCGTTTCGGAGGTTGCGCCGCGTACAAAACCATTAGTTCAATCGAGTACGTAGAGGAAGGCTTCGGCCGTCCTGATGGAGCAGCCTATTTTTACGCGCCGTTAAACTAAAAACGCGCACTCGCTCGTGCAATTATAATACGTATACGGGGGGGGGAGAGGAGGGGGCCTTTCCCAAAGCAGAGGGAAGCGGGGAAGATAAAATGAGCACGTAGGCGAAAGTGAAAGACGATCGTAGCGCGGGGGGGGGGGGAAGTACCCCTCTGGCCGCTACTGAAAGGACCGCTTGGTATGCATAGAAATGTCGAAACAGTGCTTATATTAGTGACCAGATTGGTGCAGGAGTTGTACAAAGCATTTCTCACATTGGACAGATGATAGATTCCTGTTTCCGGGATCTAAATGATTTCGGGGCGTATGCATACCTGATCTGTGTGATCTAGCTCATGATCACCGCTGGGTGGGAGCCGTACTGGATTGGATATGTACTTCAACAGGTCGATCCTGCAAAATATCTCCAAACGAAGGCCTAGGATCGGTAGATGATTTATCTGTAGATGATCTATCTTCAGACGAACCGACGGTCCGGGGAAAGGGCAGGGCGGCGTCTATTCCGGTCGGCTCTTGGCGAAAGCGCTAAAACCGACGGCAGAAAATCGAGCAGGCGAAAAGGACGCCATGCGTTGCCTAGGCTAGCCTTCAAAAACAACCAGCGACACAACGCTCCCACCCCAGCAAGGCAGCAACCAAATAGCAACGGCCAGCAAGTACAGCCAGCGCCACCAGCCGGAAAATGCCGAAGGCGAGCACGCACGCACGCACGCGAGCAGGCCTGCCATCAACAGTAGTAGTGCGAGCACTGCTGCTGTAGCCGGTCGCTAACCCTACACTCGAGGGGAGACAATGTCGACATCCCCCGAGAGGAGCTCGAGCAGACTGCCAAATATCAATCCATCATCAATCGTCGATCAATTTTTGCCATGCTATCACGGGGCTAGGGTATACCGCTTTCTGGGTGGAAATACAGGGCAACGTTTAGACAAGACACTATTACGGGGGTCCATAGTAAACAGGACCTACAGTACACACAAAAACCTAGATATTTACCTACTTTTACTCAAAATATTTGGTCCTATTAACTATGGTCCCCCGAAAAATCAATAACATGGAAAGGGACCGAGCGGTCCTTACTTTGAACGACCAGCCTGGTATACTCCCATGAGATGTCCGTAATGCGATACCAACAACAGCAACACCAAGCAATGAGCGACGATCTACCAACCGACACCACTGATAGTAACTGGTGGGAGACCTGCCGGCCTGCCTGCTCGAAGCTCTTGTAGTCTGAGCTGGAACCGCCGCCACCGCCGCCGCCGCGACGCGGACAGACGG
This sequence comes from Postelsia palmaeformis, assembly GCA_037834295.1. NCBI lineage: Eukaryota > Phaeophyceae > Laminariales > Laminariaceae > Postelsia > Postelsia palmaeformis. The sequence goes on along the minus strand of JBBMHQ010089885.1, from coordinate 1,916 downwards.
GCTTGGTCGGCCCACGAGTACACACACGAAAAGGCGGGCGTTACTCCTCTGTCTCTCCGGGACACACGCGAAAGGGCTTGTAACTTTTCAACTTCCACTACTGCACTCTCTGTACACAAACCACGTATCTGACTCTAATCTCAACAAAGCGGGAATGGTACAGTAGTCCCAAATATCGGGAAATAAATACGACGACGAAAAACTGCCGAGCAAAAAAAGTGACGAATCAAAAACTGGTCGGTCGCGGGACGGCATGAGAGCCACACGCAGGAAGGAGCCACTTCATGGGGCTGCTGAGTAAGTTAGGGTATGCATCTGAGTCGTCAAGAGGTTATGAGAATGTGAGACACCCGAGCCAAAGAAGTCAGGAGACAGCACATAGACCCTCGACAGGGAGCAACTTCGCCTTCGGAAATATCTCAGAAATATCTCCGCGAGATATTTCCAGAACCACCTTTCTCGTCGTGTACCCCCCCCCCCCGGTCCCCTCCCCCCCTTGATTAGTGCTCGGTCTCGGAAAGGGATGCGTGGTCAACAGAAAGTAAAATGACCCAAGGCGAACAACAAAAGGCGTGCCGGGAAAAATCGGCTCGGGAATTCATCGCAGGGTGTGTGTTCTCCCATAACCCGTGAGATACGGTATATTAACGCTGATTACGGGGGGCATAGTAAACAAGACTTGCGGTACACACAAAAACCTGTAAATTCATCTAGTTCTACCAACAATATTTGGTCCTGTTACGGGGGACTATAGTTCATAGGACCTATTATTCTTGGTAAATATACGTTAATATATAGGTTTTTATGTGTAGCATAGGTCCTATTAACTACGGTCCTCCGTAAAATATCAGGTATTGACTATGGTCCACCGTGATGGACCGATTTTTGTCACAGGACAGAACTGCCGCCTTTTGACTCCTGGCATCATTCATGACAAATGATACAACATGTTCCTTTGGAATGGGGAAAAAAAAACCTGAACCTGACCCTTCGGCTTGATTTGTTTGAAGTTCGCTCCAGGACCAACGCTGCTGTCGGTCTCTCCGCCCATGTCGTCTTCTCGCCGGACGGGAATCTAAGAACCTTCAAGATATCAGTATGAGTAGTCAAACGGCCCTTGCAAACCCGTACAGAGTCGTATATCGTATGCACCTCTATGATGCTTGATCGCCTACAAGATACATGTGGTGCCTATTTATACCAGGTATGTATCATACAATAAAATAAAAAATAGAAATACAATACCTGGAAGGAGAAGTATCAGACAGGATAGTCTATTAATAAGACTACCAACGCATCAATATTACACGTGGGAAAATTGCGGAGAAACTGGTTTGCAACAATTGCCGTTGCTACTGCCGCGTGGTGGGTCTCCGTTCAGTCAGAAAGTTCAAAAAGTTCACCGCGTTCGCGTCCTTGGAACCGTTGCTTGCTTTTGTCTCTGGTTTTGATTTGTTTCCCATTCCCATTCATGTTTTCCCTATATCGATTCCTTTGCTCGTTTGGCTTGCCTTCGTTTCGATTTCGAGTGGACTTGCTTCGTCCTTTTTTTTACGCTTGCTTCTTTTCTTCGCAATATTTTGTTCACGCTTGCTTCTTTTCTCCGCAATATTTTTAATTCCATCCCATCTATCTGTACGAGAACCAAGTTCACCCCACTTACGGTAAGGTACATACCATATATCATTTCTTCCATCAACACTTTTCCACCTCGGACATCAGATGCGAAGACACATAGCGGGCACCCCCCCCTCCTCTTCAGTTCCGTGCGCGCCTTCATTTTCATCGTGAGAAGAGTTTACCTAGCACGTCATCCCTCCTCGACTCGCGTCTAAATAATTGCGCATGCGCACGCACGCTTCACACGCGCTTGCTTTCTGTGTAATCGTTTTTGGCACAAGAAAGAGGTCCTCCCA
>JBBMHQ010089874.1:0-10805 GCA_037834295.1 Postelsia palmaeformis | reverse complement strand
CTGAGTTACGACTGAAGAGGGAGAGAGAGAAGAAGGGCGAAGATAATGAATGGGATGAGAAAAATAAATAAATATATGTGTACTACCTGTTACGTAACGTGCTCTCTACAAAGTTTGCCTTTTGAGTGGCGCAGCCATTTTTTATGGTCGGAAACCTAAAGCATTATGCTATTTCGGAGGAATATAGTTAATAGGACATACGGTCCATACAAAAAACTATATATTTCTGTATTTATAGTAACAATATTTGTTCTTGTGAACTATATTCCTCCTTAATAGTACCTGGTATGAAAAAAGCACGATAGTGAAATACTTCGAAGTATGCAGCTAAAATTAGGCGAAAATATCAGGACAACATGAAGAACCAGAAGTACATACGTGAACAGAAAAATCTTTTCAAGCGAATCAATTTTGAGCGAATGCTCACCAACCATTATGACACCTGGTAGTAGGCAAATACGATCATCTGATACCAGGCAATGACTATGAGTCCCAGACCCCCTCACCCGCTTCACCCTCGAATCCCGTTGTCAAAGCAGCCAAATTCCAGTCAAATCCATTCAGTTTTACTTACTGCTCGTCGTGTTCGTGTATCATACCGTGCGAGACACTCCGCAGTTGACTGCACTTTCAACCTATTTATGGCGAAGGAAGAAAAGAACCACAGGCACGCGCGGTCTCGTCGGCTTGCTGAATAAATAATAATGTAGAAGTTGCGTCAACTACCAGATATGAACAAACTCCAAGCCCCATCACAGCTAACTGCACGTAACGGAGCTGCAGCAAGAATACAATACGCCCTACGGTTTCAATTCAAAATCCGATTCGATCTTGGTTTCCTGGGCATGCGGAATCTCCGTCTCATCAGACGGACAAGTCCTGTCGCCCGGGCATGTACCACGCTATTCGTGTTACTCCTCGACTCTAATGGGTTTCAGGACCACTTGCTGTCCATGGCGCAGACTGACTGCGACAAAACGACGACGACAACACCGCCAATTGTTCGAGTCGAAGATGCAACTGGAGTGGACATCCTTCGAGCGGTCCTGGCTTGCACCGCTGCCGCAGAGGGTGGAAAAGTGGAGGCTGATTGGGTTGGCCGTGTCTTGGTTGGCGATCCAATTGTGGTACCAGAGGGTACTCTTCTCTCCGTGACTGGAGAGGATGACCTGGCGGAGGTGCGTGGTGGTGGCAGAGGCGGCACAGGCGACAATGGAGGCGGCTCCCAGACCAATAACGGGACCCGTCTGTTCGACGTCTCTCCAGGCGGTGGTCTGACCTTGACACGGCTCATACTATCGGGAGGGTCTGCCACGGGTGGCGGTGGCGCGATCTACTCGCGCTCTGCGAGCGTGAAGCTGGATAGCTGCGTCTTCGAGGGCAACGTCGCCACCGACGGTAACGGGGGTGCGGTGTGGGCCGACGGCGGAAGCGTCACCATCGTGGGCGGCCTGTTCCTGGCGAACAATTCGACTCGATATGGAGGCGCCGTGCACACTGCCGACAGTTTGCTGGTGGTTCGAGGAGGGTCCAGGTTTGAGGGCAACACGGCTATCGGAGGTGGCGCATTGTTCTGCGGGCTGAGCGACGTGGGTTCGGAGAAGCCGGCGGCGCTGTGCTCCATAACAGACGCCGAGTTCGTGGCCAACAGGGCGGCCCGCGAGAGTCAAGAGTCTATCGACGATTTTTCGTATCTCGATGGCGGTGGGGCTGCGATGTTCCTCTTTGCCAACGTCGATATAACGGATTCTGTGTTCAGCGGAAACTATGCCCGGCTCGCGGGCGGGGCTTTGCATGGAGGGTCTGACTCTATCATGCGGTTGGACGGGTGTACCTTGACGAACAACACCTCGGAGAAGTACGGCGGCGCGGTCGTGGCCTCCTCCTTGACTTTGGGAGCGGGCACGCAGCTGACAGACAACTTGGCCTCTGACGATGGCGGCGCGGTAAGTGAATGCAGCTCGGTCACACATACATGATACAAACGAGTAAAACGAGGGTGGTACGTGTTGTTACCCAAGTAAGGGTAGTTTCGTCTGCCCTCTCCCCTTGCTTTGTAACGATATAATGTATAAAACTACTGCAATAACGTGCCCCCGAGTACCACCGGACTACCAGTATGTATTTGTACCAGTGAGACATTTCAGGACGATGAGCGATGGGTGTGCGGGGTGTCGTGGTCGTGGGGCACAAACAACTTGTAATACTATTATTGTTGATATTATTCAGATCAATAAACAAAAACGTGGAATAGCCCTCCCCGAAGCTATATTTGACTCTCAGCGGTACCGCGTACTCGTATGGTGGTCTGAACACGCCGTGGTCACGGGAGCCCACTCTTCAAACCTTCGATACTATATTCCTGGTACTTCAAGGGGATTGATTCCAGGTCGTTTTGAAAACATATACCAGGTATATTGTTTCCGTCATTACTGGTAGATAGTAGTGGCCCTTATGATCCTCTCTCTTTTTTCGCCGATGATTCCAGCTATTTTTCGCCGTTTAGTTGTGAGTATTCTACATATATACGTAGTGCGTACCTACCTGGTACGTAACAGGTGGAATGCGCTGCAATTAATTAATCTCCACAAAGCATACGCGTATTACTCCGGAGTATATCCTACCAGGTGCCAGCATAAATGATACCAGGTATTTATTGCCGTTCTTCGTGGTCACCACTTATAGCTAGCCGAAATATATATAATATGCTAAAAACGATGTTTGTACAGAAGAAGTCAACCACGCAGAATCGTCCTGCAATTCGCTTATTTTGAGCAGTGCGAAGAAGTGTGCGTTCGCTGTGTAACTCAGCATTCTCGTATCATACACATCTGATCATACGCATTTCGGAAGCATTATCCAAAGGGTAGTACGTACACCCAAATAGCCGGTAACGGTCATTATTATTGTGCTACCCTTACCGGATGATGCTCCCAAACTAAGAACTACGCTCAATCAACAGCAGTGCTAGCCCTGGCTATGCTATTACTCGAAAACCATAGTAGTATGCTACAATAAATACTTCTGTAATTCGGGCTACGGGGGTGAGAAGGGTAGACACGTACTTGTGACCACGGCTAGTCCAGAAGGTCGTCGAGGGTAAAACCTCCTGCAAGTGAGGCTGGAAAGTGAAAGTGATGATAATTTTTGTTTTTTTAAATGCAGAAGTTCTGCCAATAATGGTTGCTTCCAGATAGTAAATCTTCCCAGGGTAGGCTATTTACGCTGATTGGCTAAGGGGTGTTTTGCAAGCGGCTCAACCCACCTAAAGTTTTTCCAAGCCACCACAGCATCCCAAGCCGACCAAATCAGCCTAGAGCCTTCCCGAGCACAGCATCCGAGCCGGCTGAATCCAGCTATATAGGGGTTTCGCAGGCCACTCACTGCATCGAGGCACTACAGCAGTCGCCCCATAGCGTTCGAGTTAGGGCTAGGGTTAGGGTTCGAGTCGAGTGGTCGACTTTAGGCACCACACAGCCAAAACCCCCGGAAATACCCACTGTCAGGGTGCATCCACGACTCAGTTCTGCTATGGATATAACCTTGGTTTGTGCCGGAATAGATGCCCCCAAAGGGCTACAGGTTATTAATCATAAAGTTGAGCGATTTTTTCCAGCTCCAGTACGTATGTAGGTCTGAAACGACAACCTGATACCTGGTACCATACTACTGAAATTTCCGAAATTCCGAAAAAAAAAATGGGAATTGTTGTCTTGCTAGATGACTGTGGGTAGTGAACACGCGAAAACACCGGCCGCACATTTATTTGGTTATTATTGCTTACGTCGAAAAACAAAGTACGGCACACGAAACTCGTGGTGCGGCAATAAGCCGCACGGCACCGACCGACCGACGGCTTTCTCGTGGCGAAGAATACAGGATGTACCTGGCTGGCTCTATGAGCGCCCATTCCGTTTGACCCCAGGAAGTACTTCCTCTTAATAGTACGAAATAGCCCGCAAATTAGGCTGCGTACCAGGTAGTGAGAGAAGCTCTTTCTGTTGTTTGGCTCGCTCGCTCGTAGGTTCGATCGCAAAACTTGTACGAGGAGCCAGGTGCGGGAGTATGGGCCCACGAATAAGATATATATATATCCCGATAACAACACTATTATTATCATTCTAAATACATTGCTTACTTCAGAGGGGACGCTACCTAAAATATATGAGTGAAAAACTAGGACTAGGGAATTATGATCGGTGGCGGGCGCTACACAATACTCCGGAGTATTATTTACAGCAGCAGTTGTTTTATATAGCCTGACTAAGCTCACAAGGGTGGTGCTCAGAGTTCGGGCCTCTATTATAATATGATTCAAGTTTTGTTCGCGTGCTATATGATGGGTATATATGTTTCAAGCTGACGGGCCCAAACTGCAAACGGGACATAGGCTCACAGCTAAGAAACATGTAACCCAAATAGGAACGCCGCCGACGCTTCCGCACTCGCCACCTGCGCCAACTCCGTCTTTTTTTTCATCTCCCGCCAAAAAAAATCCTAAAGCGATGAGCTCATGAAAAGTGCGAGGAGTCACGACATGTCTGGTCCAGCGAGCCACCGTTGTTATTTGTGTGTTGTTGTTGTTGTTGTTGTTGTTGTTGTTGTTGCTGTTGTTGTTGTCGTTGTTGTTGTTGTTGTTGTTGTTGTTGTTCTTGTTGTTGTTGTTGTTATTGTTGTTGTTGTTGTTGTTGTTGTTGTTGTTATTCTTGCACTAACTCTCAATCAAACGAAAAGGAGTCCGTGATCACATAAAGGTGCTGGAACCCTATTAATAGGAAGATCCGAAAACCAATAAAAAATCGAAATCCGGCTGCCTAAAAATACACGAGACGGAGAAAGCGCACACAAGATGATATCAATGTGCAAACTGAACTACAGCAGGAGTGACACATGGCCGCGGGAATATTCTCTCAACTACAAGATGGAGTCCCCCCTGCTCCCATCGCTAACCCACTTGTCGTTGCTGACTACAGCGGCTGCTGTCTAGAGTGCTGCCTGCACCATACGAAACGCACGGTAGTCGTGAATACAGAGAGGAACACGCCTGCTGTCTGGGGTGCTGTCAGAGTGGAAACTCGCGGATACGCAGTGTACAAGGAGCAACCGAACATTACCACCACACGAATATCAACGATCGCCTTCCTGGACTATCTGACACAAAAGGTGTACGTGGCACAGTCATGATATCACCACCGTGATAATTGCGGGGATTATTCCCCATGAAGGGTATACAACTCGTTACAAATACCAGTGGCTTGAATAACGAGTAGATACTACTGCCTCGTGAAAACAAAACCAGGGAAAAACCATGACAGCTTCTCTGGAAATGGTGTGCGCGCCGGTCATGGGTATCCGTGTGCCGTCCTGCTGCCGCTCATCATGGCCGCCTCATCGCTTTAGCCCAATCCGCCCGCTCCTTTGCACGTGTTCCCGTTGCCACTCCCTTCCAGTCGGTTCCCCTCCTTCCCCGTCCCGGAAAACAAAATGCTCCTCGCACTTATGGTTCTGATTTCCAGCTGCAAGCAACACCCCTGTCTGCTCGCGTGTCCTACAAGTCTACCAGTCCCGTTCCGTACGGTATCCACTTGGTACTTCCACAAGCATGGCCAACGTAACAATGCGAGTTGCTGCTCGCGGCCCAAGAACATTAACCATAACGCCGAATTTTCTATGCGACAACAAACTGCCGATTACTACTATTATACGTTTTGCCGATTCCTATCATTTCCCCCCTTTCATTCAAGAAGACGTTACTCTCGAGTATGTGAATCGAATAAAGACATCGTGCTGCGCGGCGAGAGTGCTGCACCACATAACTTTCAGGTGAATACTAACCCACGCTCAAGGTATTGTTAAAGGGTGGCACCACAGTACAGTTCTGCCGTCGACACCAATTGTGATAAGGGCAAGGGTGACAGTGATGGCGATCCAAAGAAGAAGGGTGACACAGGTGTCTGTGCTTGGCCAAACTCAGACGCAGTTCGTGTTGAGGTTCTCTTATATTATAGATGTGCGGCTTGCATACAAGGTCCTGAGGCTTTGCTCAGATGTTCAGGCGTTTCTCATCGCCGGACCCCCACTGTGTAATCAAGCATACACGTCTTGAGGTATTCTACAGTAGGATTATCAGTACAGACTGCGTATAAAAGCAGTGCTTAACTATCGTACGAGAGGAGGCCAAGTATACGTGTAAAAAAAAGAGAAAGGGGCAACGGATGAACAGGGCAAGACCTCAACGCCTTTCTAGAGCCCGCGGCAGAAAATTGCAAACCAGACGCTATTTTGTCATGCACAGGTACCGCCGTTCGAGTCAGGGTCAAACGCAGCCCTCGCACCAACTCCTGATAGACCGCAACATCTCCATTTCACTCGGTCAACAAACCTTCACCCTGGTCCCACCTGAACCTGACTGCGTTTGGTACCCTGCTCCCACATAGTGGAGTATGAATATATTAAGTCCTCAACAAGAACCGCCGGAGGCCGAGAACGGGAAGCGCGAACCGCAGTTGACCGGACCGCAATAATAGCAATAACACAGTGCTAAATGCTGCAAGTAGCGCTGCCTGATGAAGCCCCAGATCCCGACTACGACCCGAACCCTACGAGTATCCGCTAAAAGAACTTTGTCCCGAAACAGATTCTGCAAAAATACAAAAGACAAAATAGACAAAATAACCGAGCTTTGTGAACCACTACAGTGATCTAAACCTAAACTCCACGTGCTGTATGCTATATCCTGTACCTGTACGTAGATGTCAGTTTGTGCTGCATGCTATATTCTCCACCTGTACGTAGATATCAGGATGTGCTGTGGCAGCATATACTATACAGCTAGCTCCTGAGCCACTAGGTCTGCGTGTTTTTCCTGCTTATAATCGATGGCTGCGTTCAATCGATGGTCATCTTCGGATTAATGGCTGTCGTCAATCGAAATTGTCTGATCAGCCGACGTTATTCCTTCGTCAGGCATTGTGGCTGTCCTCATTCAACGGTTGCATCCTGCTATATCAGGCTGCTCAGGTGTCGCCGATAATCAGTAAATACCTGCATATAACCATGAAAGCATCCGCCCCTATTGATAGATGTTGATATACACCTCCTCTAAACACGAGGGATGCCAGCTCGCTCGTGCCCGGTCTGTCTCACCCTGCGCAACCAACCGGGTAGTAGTACTCGTAGCGTGGGTTTTCCCTTTCTCTGCTGATGCCAAGCAGGAGCTGCTTCAATAGCTGATGGTACCGTCGTCCACTAACCGCCTTTCGCTTTCTTTGTCTCCACACTTTATAGAGGTGCCAGAAGTTTTCGTCGAGTCCAGACGCAATGAGGATAACTCGTACGGCTTGTGGAGGCACAGCAGTAGTACCAGGTTTAGGTTACCGACACAAGCCTACCGCTGTGGCAAACTTATCTGCAGGGTACGCCGGCATTTTCATCTTCTGATTATATAGAACGGCGAAGCAGTGATTCGTAGTACACCCCCTCTGGTACCTTGCTGTCACGCAAGCGCACCCAATCATACCAACTTCATACCGGGGGCACAACATAACGTGCCGCCCCTGATTTCATCACAGAGATAGAGGCGCTTCACGTCAGAGTATCGGCGGTCACCACTCGAGTGCTGTTGCTCCCCTCCTTGTCGCTCGCGATGCCCCCGTCGGTCGATGCCCTGCGCATACAACGCATACAACGTACACCACGGCTACGTTTTAATAGCTGAACTGTTTCACTCGGTATACACCCGGACGATGAGCTTACCGTCTGCATGCGAGAAACCCGGAAGTAGGGGGGCTACTCCGACCCCAGTTTGCTGGCGTGCGGCCTACTACCGCGTCCTGCAAGCGATTCCGAAGTGAGTGTGTCACAACCATCTCAAGCACACAATGTTATGTACCAGGTATGACAGAGGCGTAGAAATTGGAAGGGCATGCTGAAGAAAGCACCACGTGAGTAACGGCAACAGCAGCTTGGAGGGACGGCGCGTATCATCTGTCCTATACGGGGTCGCGACAGTCGCGAAACTCGGTCAGAGCATGCATTCGATACAGCATAACATGGGCAGGATTCCAAGATTTCGTACTCTACTTAACCGAGTGCCGAATATATGTACTACTCGGCTGTGTAGGTGTTCGGGTGGGACGCAAATGGCACGATCAGCTTCAACGATGTTCTGTGTTCAGGGAACACGGCGTTGAGAAACGGCGGCTGCTTTTTCGCTTCCGGCATGGGGATCGTCCAGGATGGAACAGCGATGACAGACAACGTCGCACTAAATGGAGGCAGTATACGTGAGTGCCAGGCGTAATGCATCGTTAGGCAATTTTTAGGACTAGGTACTGCGGTAGCGCTACAGCCAGGGTACATATTACTGGCTGCGACAGCATCCAGGGACCAGATTTGACTAGGATTCTGGTAGCGGTCTGGTTTTACTACGTAGGCCTAAAGAAATGCTGATTGTGGGTTTCTCAAAGGCAATGTCAGGGTCAGGGATGGTAGATTGACTCAAGAAAGCAACAAAGAAACGCGAACCAACTGGACGATGAAACATGCGTGTGCGGCATGTATGTGCTGTTATATCTGTTTTCAGGATCACGTGTCGATGGGTTTCCATTTTATTATCAGGCGTTGATTGGGACGTGCGTAAAATCACCAATCTCCCGGAATCTCGGCACCTCCCCCAGCCGGGAGAAATGTACTGCCTCGCATGTACCGGCCAAGCACCCAATCCGGCATGTTTTCCTCTGTGGGAACACCTCTGCTATATACCACCCAACACGTGGTAATTTAATATATTTTAGACGAGTAAATCAACAGCCCAGCTTAAAAAATATAACCGCAGAATATCTGGGCAGTTGTGGCAAGTACTCGAACGGTAGATCACGACTACCGAGACATAATATGCGCAAAAACGTCAAGTTGCCACCGTGTACGTGCTCTTGGTGCATAGACACATCTTTTGCATGCTCCAATACGGCATTCGGGTGATTTTACAGTCTACTCCCAGTGCAAACCGCAGCGCTAGGATATCAGATATCGCTGCAACCCACCGTCGCCCGTAAAAACCGCAGCCCGAGACGTTCATACAATGCACTTGTGACCTGTCCCCATGCTGTCCTGACGCGGGGCGACTACTACCGCAGTTGCAGCCGAAGGTAGCGACATCAGAGTCCACGGTGGAAATTTCACTTGCCGATCGAGCGTGAGAGGCGGCTTCCTGTACGCAGAGGACAACACTCGCGTAACGGTGTCCGGCGGCCTTGTCGAGAACAACGTCGCCACCAAGAGGGGCGCTGGGGTAGGTCTTCTCTGTGGAGCGGTACTCGCGTCAATATCACTCACCTACCTGGTACTTCTTGATTTTTTTGGTAGTACTGTACGCCTCCCACCCGGGGCGCCGGGGAAGGAAGTGACGCGGCGGTTCGAAACCCGAGGCGTTCTGCGATAGCTAAACTTTTCGAGGCTCCTCACTTAAGGAGCTCCAAAACTCACCCCAAAGCCTGACTCTCGCAGAAAACAAATTGCTACCGGATGAGTAGTCCCACGGTCCAAGTGTAGGAAAATGTCATTTTTCGAAACAAGATTGACATTCCGACGATTTTGGGTCAAGGAGACCTGAAAATTCAGAAAATATTTCAGCGGATAAGTGCTACCTATTTTGTAGAACGCGTCATCCGTAGCAAAAACATGGCTATAAAACAAAGCTAAACGGCGACATAGTATACATGTCACTACTGTAGGGTGTTGTTTTTCACCAGAGGGTAAATCATTTTCAAATAGGCGTGTTGCTCACGGTCCGGATTTATTTGCGTGTTTCTGGGGTATGCAGCCGCCGTATAACTGCTAGAGTCAGCTATTCTCAGTACCAATACTTGTCTTTTGTAGAGCCTTTGAACACCATTGGAAAGCGCTCATCCGCATGTACACACAACGAAGGTCTCGACTTCGCGCACATGACCTGGTCATGGCTGGCCTAACGGGTTTGTCGACATACACCGGTATACTGGGTGGATAGCATATATTTCCGACCCCAATTTCCGTGCCCGGTCGATATCAGAAATGTTGGCCTTGCCAAAAAGGAGTCTGGCATTGTTGAAATCAGTGTAACTTACTACTGTATGATTCTCATGATACTGTATTTAGGTTCACACGGCATCTAACTGCCTTATCGAAATGTCTCGCTTGTTGGCTTCCTCTATCGCTCGCGTGCCCGCGCAAGCTATACTGCAACGGGAACGAAGCATCAAACATTTCTATCGAGGGGGGTACGTTCAGGAACAACCAGGCGCTGGAATCGGGAGGTGCAATCGCATTGTGGGGGGCACCTGCGCTGGTGACGATCACGGGAGGCACATTCGAGAACAACAAAGCGATGTGAGGCTTTCCAGTAACTACCAACTCCCCATTTCGGGCATGGTCCGATTTCGCTTCCGACCGTGGAGCACAGGGAGGCAGCATGTTTTACGCATTCCGAAGCGATGATCACTCGGCGGGTGATGAACCCCCGACTCTTGATGCCGTCATCCCCGTGCGCGTTTTTTTTTTCTGAAAACTATCGTCCACCTGTTAAACCGCTTCAGCGATGTTGTCTGTGGTCGCTCTCTCGCCTTCGAACACTCGGCAAACCTGTTTCTTCAAAACGCTATACCGACGCCGCCCCTCGCTCTCCGCCCCTCAGATTTTACGGCGGCTTCGTGTTCGTAGAAGTTGAAGCCAGCATCACGTGCCACGGCGCAACCATTCGAGGCAACTCGGCCGGCGACCAAGGCGGGGGAATCTACGGCCGGCAAGCCACGTGGGTCAACTCCAGC
>JBBMHQ010089862.1:0-23529 GCA_037834295.1 Postelsia palmaeformis | reverse complement strand
ACCCCACGTTCATGCATCTGCTTACTGTAGAGAGATACGATAATGGAGTGCGGTAGGAGTTGCCCGTTCCCGAAGGGTACGTCGAGGACAGTGCGTTTTTTTCCGTTGTGTTTTTCTCCCGTTGTGTTTTTCTCCCGTATGCACTGGGGCAGCGTTCTTGCATTTTGTGTCTTTTCCTACCGAGAGGAGTATCATTATGAAAAGGTTCGTCAGCCGCGGTAGTTTCCTTCTTGTTGTTGTTGTTGTTGTCAGTCGAGGCTCGAAGCTTTCTGCGGCGGGCGTTGTAGTGTGCCACTTCCTGCGGTTTGTAGCATGTCACACAGACGTTTTTTCAACAACAGGAGGAAGCGCTGGAGGAGGGGGGTGCCGGGTGTTGCGCAGGGTCGTCGAAGAGCTTTTGAGTAACCGATCTGCGACAAGGCGTATCTCACCTTGGGCACGGGAATGGGCACTGGCCGCTCTTGAGTACCTTGAATGCCTCGCCGTCGGGATGTGGGTGCCTCTGGGCATTAGTGTGTGTCCATGTCGGGCTTGTGGTAAAATAACATTGCAGCTTGGCGTGTAGAGCGGATATGGTCCAGGCATGTGTGAGCTGATAGCGATATCGAGGATAAGCGTGATTTAATCTGATTGCGATCAGGGAGGAGAAGAGAGGAAAAGACAGGACTTAGATAAGAGAAGCTGTCTAGGAGTGAGTGTCTATCTAGTGGTCGAAAGAGGGACAGCGCAGCAAATTGTTCGTCAGGTCTCGGGATATTTTTTGTAAGGAGAGTGGGAGAGAGGACATCTACTCTATCAATGAAATAATAATTTATTACGTGCATGTCCCCGTATGAGGTTTATAAATGCTGCTCTTCTGTCTATCTGTAGGTTGGATAGCGTGATCTATAGCGCTGCAGCCCTGCACCCCCCCATTGGTAGGGAGGCTGGGTGCTACAGGGGTCAGCATGCTCACGCACCCGTGACAACGGCAGCCGGTTCTACTGTAACAGTTGCAACGGAAGCGACGCGTTAAATTGACACGATACGTATCCTAAACTTCGAAAGGTGATGAGCTTGATAAGATCTGTGTTTTTCCATTCCGCCGGAGGATAAAACATATTATTAAGCCCCATCCCCCCAGCAGAACACCGGATCCCATCCCGCGCCGAGCCGTGGCGGTACCACAATCTCGAGGCAATTCTGACAGCCATCTAGCCAGCCTTGCTGCTAGCTTACAATTTTGAATTACGATTCTGACTGCTGGTTGGTTGTTCCAATACATACCAGAGACCGCTGGCTCTTCCGAAAATATTTGGTGTTGAATTGAGCCATCGAGGTTCGCCACATCCGTGGAGGATCGGTCCCATCCCCGGAGCAGAAATCCATCCATATCTACAACTTCGACCAACCGGGGACGAAAACGACGATTCCCCGGATTGACACTGCCTCGCACTATGTGGAACCCCACCTCCATAATAGGCTGCTCCAGTCGAAATGGTAGGGTTGTGAATCGGTAACGATATTTTCGATAGTATCGGATAGATTTATATCGATATAGTATCGAAATATCGGGCATCGAAATATCGGGCATCGAAATATCGGGCCGATAGTTGAAGCGATGTTTTTTAGGGGATTCCGTGAATCATATTTGGCGGTATATCATTGTAAGGCAACACACACGGGCCCCCCTGAAACACACGCCGCTGCGTACTGCTGTTCATCACGCCGCGGGCAGTAATGTAGTAGTCAACGCTGTATGCTAGCTACTAGCTGTTGCCAGCCATGCGGCTTGTTCGATTTTTCCAGTTTTGTTCCCGTCTACATCGTGATTTTTAATAGATTAGCTGGCTATATGTTGTAGCATTCATTGTATGTCTCTGTGCTGGCCAATGCTGGTTTCGATCGAGGTTCTGCGTGGAAAATGCCGAATTAAAAAAATTAAAAAAACATGTTATTCGATTTTTTCGCCCATTGTTGTTGGTTGAACAAGACAAAAATTCTGATGGCGTATTGGGGACCAATTTTGATGGGAAACGAAGCGAAAGACTTTAAGTGCTCAATTTTCCTACCTCCGGCGGCGCCTCCAGTGGGCCCCCCTCGCCAGCCGGGGGGGGGCGTTGATGCTCGCACAGCGAGCTTCCGCGCCTTCGCGCGTCAGCTTCGCCGTGCTCGCCGGCTCGCTTCGCTCGCCGGTATTAAATATATCGAAAAATATCGATATATCAGATGCGCCCACCTACGATATATATTATATCGATTTTTGCTACCGATTCACAACCCTAGTAAATGGGCTATGATCGTTATTTTTTTTACTATTGTCATAACCCGTATCTTGTGACGGGCGCGCCCACGCAGGTTAACCAACGTGTGTTAAGTATACTCCACGCAGACTTTCGCGGGCAACATAAGCTCCAAATACGTGATCGTTTGCTCGAACGGCGCGCTGCGGGTCGTTGTCCAGGTCGAAAACACGTTTCTACCCCTTCCTGTCCCACTGAACAAAATGGCAAAAAACGGTACACCAGTGTTTTTTTTGCCAGTTTGCAGCAAATAACATGAAAACACAAGTGATCAGGGTATACCAAACCCAAGTTAGATGGTGTTTTCTATCGCGGTATACCTTTTTCTGGTGAAAAATCAGCGTCCGTCCGTGGAAGCCCCAAAAATGACAAAACGCGGTACATCAGTGAGTATTTTTGGCAGTTTACGATACAACCCCCCCCCCGAGATAATCAGGGCACACCAAGCCCAAGTTGGATTACGTTTTCTGTCATGGTGTATTTTTTTTTTGTGGTGAAGTGCCAGTGCCTGGTATGGCTTTTAATTACGAACATAAAAACGCGTTCATGAACACGGAGGCTTTCTCGTACTCGTATTCATACGAGCAGTCAAGCGCACGTCATGTTCCCGAATACATCTTCTCTCACTTCGTGACCTAGATCCTAAAGAGGAGGGAGCAGGGGTCAAAGTCGGCCGCGGAACTCGGTAACACATGCGTACGGGGGTTCTACACATGCCCCTAAATAGTTAATGGTGGGCGATAGCGGCAGGAATCAAACCAGGACTATTCAAGCCGAAATCTACCTCGCGCATTTGAGGTATGGTAGGGGATCGCTTCTCGCAAGCTTGTTAGTTGATCCGCGCTCGAACGTTCGAGAAAGAACGGGCGCAGGTACGCCATCGATAGGTGGCGAGGAGGGCGCTGATTTGTCACGGGGTGGGCTGTGCCGTCACGAAGAAGGCGAGTGATGGAGGGGTTCAGGCGGCGGCTTTAGGATAATGTCCACGTCTTCAAAAACAGTGGTAAACCGGGACTGGTACTACTGTGAGACAGCCCGCGTTAGTACAAAACGAGACTAGAACTGGAGCTTGAGTGCCGGACAGGACAGCCTCAATAGACACGCAGATCAGGAGTCTGGAGGGCGAGCAAAGCAGAGCAACCCAGTTCTCCAGCCCCGCGACGCCGTCTAGCGGGATGGACTGGCGTCCGCTGTCGACAATGCTGTAGTCGTTGTTAGGTCTTTTACATCCAAAGTGCAAGAACTCAAAACGATGTTTGGGTTATATACTCTATCTTACAGGGGTCTACTTGGATACTGGAGACCCGCTAAGAATGCAGGCAGACAGAACGCCTGTGATGTGAACGATCAGTCTACTCTGTTTTCTTTTCCGACTAGAACCTCTCATGTTCTACTACTGCGGCGCCGTTGTTTTCTCGAAAATTCGGCACCAAGCAGCGCGCAGCATACCCACGAGACAGCAGCCTCCAAGGGCCAGGGCGCCGCGGATGCGAACCAGCGTGACTGTGATGTAGCGGTGGTCGCGTGAAAACGAAATGCTAGACGAGGTGGAAGCTTCCATTGGGGGCCGAACAGCCGAGAGAAAATACTTCAGCTCCACGTCACCCCGGGTGCGATAACGTGAGGTCTCTGAAGACACTATTATCATGGGGGCACCGTCCGTTGTTAAGTCGCATCCAACTATCGAATCCGAGAAGCAGCGTGCTGTTCAGCCCAGGCGGGACGACGTATGCCCGAACGGTGCGTGATGCGGTGGGATGTTCGTCGTGAAAAAACTGCAAGCGTACTGAAGCGGAGGTCTGAAGGGGCGGGCTACCGTCGGACAACGACGACAGCTACGAACTCTCTCATCCTCCATTAAGACGGCTGGATTTCTGCGAACGGAAATTACCCCGGCCGGGACCAGGTCCGCACAGCGCTCCTGTTCTCCGCTGAATACGGCAGGATTTTGTTTTGCCACCGTGGGCTCACTCACCACTGGAACCAGGGTGTGCGCAGCGCTCTTGGTCCCCGCGAAGACGACACTAGTCGTAGCACTTTGCGTGCGCCTTCCACGACCTAATACCTAAAACAACACTTACTTTGAGGCTCCCACTACGTTGAGCCACGACTGCCAAGACGCGAGGGTTGTCTTGAGGTGAGGCTACGAGAATACACGACCACCGGGGTCACCGCAGAAGCTCCGCACGAGGTCCTCACGTGACATCGGTCGGAATCTCCCGCTGCGCACTATCGACGAAGCATGCCTGAAAATAGTTGAGTCCGGCGTCTCTCGTGACCACCAGGAGGCCAGCGGTCCTTATTATGCACCTAGCGTCTCGCGGGTGGCCAATGAGCAGGTGAAGGACGAGTACCTACCGCAGATGTTCACCGACGCCACGCCCTTGGTGCTGCAACGTGCCCCCCCATACCCAGACGAGTCGCGACGAGATGATATGAGAGACCAGATCCTGGGCGCCGCCCGGCCATTGCTGACAGCACCACCCTTCTATAGATACAGTGAAAAGACCCCCCTAAATGACGGGTGTCTCGCGCACTCGGTCGAGGTGGATCGGCCGATAGCGGGCCGACGCGTGTGCCAGAGGTGCAGCGGTTCGTCTACAACTGTGGCTCCTTCCCCGAGAGTGCTATCGACACAACGGGGAGCTTAAACAGTTCTGCCGTTGGTTGGTATCTACTGAATGCGGGGGCCCGCATCATTTTCCCCGTGTGTGTTGGCAATCGAAAAAAGTCGCCGAACGCGCGCTTTGTTGAGACTGGAAGACTGTCAGTAATATTTCGTCGCCGGGCCGCCGCTTTGAGCACCATATTGACCGAGTTGGAGAAGAAAGTAACGGTCTTGCATTGTCGTGTTGCTGATCATCTTAGGGTCAGCCGGAGTTGTTGTGGCCGCTGTCGTTGCGATGGTCATGGTGTTGTTGTGTCAAGAGATAGGCCTGCGACGTTGCGAATGAGGTGACGATCGTGTACTTCTGTCTTCAGCGTTGTTCGAGCGATTGCGCCAGGGCATGCCACGGTGCCAACGATGGTTCGTCATCATCACCGAGTCGGTCGAACTTGGGGTTGAAGCACCCACTAGCATTGGTGATATGTTAATGGTCAGCCTTGAACAATCAATCGGCACCGTGATAGTTAAGGCAGCGGACCTCATTGCCCCGAAATACTCGATGGCTTTCTCCGGGGGTTGTGGGTGACGTCCACAACGCGACTTTTGTCGAAATAAAAGGGTACTTTAAAGTATTCGCCCCAGTGTGTTGTTCCAGCAGGCTAACTAGCTTGTGAATATTGAAGCATGTTTTTCGGGGCGAGTGAAAGCGGCGACGTTCGTTACAACTGTGTTCCGAGACGGCGTCCGGGTGGGAGACTACGGCGGCAAAAGGTTGATGGTCTCAGCGGGGGCTACTATCGCTGCGCGCACCTGGTCCCGGCGATGAAGGACCTACGGTGTTGGCAGATTGTTCCACCCGTCTTTAGGGAGGGCGAGAGAGCAATGCTCGTCGCTACTGGGCGGTGTTCCTCGTTCTTCAGCACACCATGCCGCGTGGAACGGAAGCGTGATACCCGTCGTCCAGCGATGACGAGCTAACAGGCGTGTTGGAAACGCTGGCGATAGTGGAAACTCTTGTTTTTGTTTCTCAACAATTCTCTTGACGAAACCTCACTCGTGAGATATATGCTGTCTACGGATTCCCTGAGGTGCTTCGCTGTCAGTTAATGGGTGGTTGACGAACGGCAGTTTCGATGTCCCAGACGAGAGGAGAGATAGAAAGAGAAGGGACTTCTACTGAGGCGATAAGCACGGTGCTAAGTCAGAGCTCGACGATCTGTGTCGGAATTGACGTTTTTCAAGTTGGCCCGGTTGATTGTGGCGGTGAGAATCGCGTGTTCGTCCCTCGCCAGTTGTTGATAGAGGCCAAGCGTCTTTTTTTCAAGTGTGTTCTTCCATGACACGGCATACCTGGTCTGTGGCAGTGGCGTCAGCAACTCCCGTTTCGGGTTCGGCAGCCTCGGGTACTTCTCTGACGTTTTAGACCGGCTGTCTCCTTCGTCTTGTAGCCCAACTGGGTAGCAACTCCTGACTACATTATTCCGGGTGTCAGAATCCGGAGCGGCTCCAGGCTTGTAAATTATCGGGAATAATTACGGCGATAGGAGGCAGGGCAGCATCTTCTCCTGTCGAGGACTTCGGAAGGGCGGTGGCTGTAGCCTAGAGGACCTCGTCGCTTGAGTGGTCGCAGTCGGGGTACCTCGCCCTGTATGGTTGAAGAGATACCGCAAATAAATCGAAGGTGGCCGCGACGTCAGATATTTACTAGGCGTGGCTGTCAGTTTGAAAAACACTACCCCGAGTCCGTGATGTATCGCCAGATATCGTGACATCATAATTCAGCGGTTGAGTGTCAGCCAGAGACATACTCGTATTTTTTCACAGTATCTACCTAGAAGCAGACTACTGTTTTGCAGGTTGCCCCTAGCAAGACTTGATCACTCACACGTGTTCGGCATGATATCGCTTGGAGTAGGTGACTTCTCAACAATGTACATGTCAAATGGAGGGCACGAGAATAAACAGAAGGTTCCATAAGGTACACACATAACTCCTCTACCTCTATACCCGAGTGAAAAACGTGACACTAGATGACTCTTGAGGGACGTGTATGCAGATACGTAAAAGGAACACAACCAATCTGGAGAATTCAGAGAAAGAGTGGAGCATACGGCGCCTCACAACCCACTCCTGCATCTGCTCAGCAAGGCGAAAACCCGCTATACATACGTCGGACCCGTTGCGCCCTTCCCTGGGGTTCAAGGGGTGCCGGTAGCGTTTCGAACTCTAATTCTTCCGAGTTCGCCCCCCCCCTGCCCTTCACATTGGACGGGGCCAGGCCGGATACAATCCTTCCTGCACTCCTTGCCCATATACCAGTTGCGCTAATGCCGGTTGGATCGACGTCCCCCCGGCACCAGCTTCACCGCCGACTTGTTGCCTCATCGGCCACCGTTCAGTGCAAAGACGCGTTTGATTTCATCCATCCAGCTCTCTCTTCCCTGCCCACCACCGTTGCGGACACGGCGGCCTTGAAATTACACCCTCTACCCCCTCTGTCTCCTTGTCTTGCGACGTAGGCGGACGCTCAATGGGTCTCCGTCCACCGGCGCTCCCTGTCTTGTCTCCGACAGCCTCTTGCCGGAGTCGAATGTACGCTGGTGTCAGTGTTGACCACGACTTCGCCACAAACAATATGATATGCTAAATGAGGCCGATCGTGAGGTATTGATCCCGAAATGCATCTACCAGGTACGTATTTGGCGATAAGAGGGTTAATTCAGGACGGATGAATTGGGACCGAGAGGATACAGAGGGGCACCGGAACAGTGGAGGAGAATAGAGCATAGGGCATAAAATCGCAGGAGGGCTTTGAAAATACATCGGGAAATTAGGCGAGGGGTCCCTTTAGATCAAGGATGATGGTCAGTGTCCGTCGCAGGCCCTGGAGTTTGAAGGGGACGTCATAGATTTGGATCGGTTACCCATCCTATGGCCAAAGGAAGGCCATACGCCCAAGCAAGGCACGTAGTGGGGTTCTGTCGTCGGACGACGGCGGGAGGGCATCACAACAACCGCGAAGGGACGGCGGAGGGGTCTAATCCGGGAGATGAGCGACCGTGTCGGCGAATCGCCCACCACTGGGCGGCTGCAGGGACGGGGGAGCGTCGTCCGTGAAATATGTGGCTGGACCGGGAATAGTGTTATGGTGCTCGTCTTTGCTGCCCGAAGGAGAAGCAAGGGCATGGAGGCCCAGAAGGACCGCGTGGACGAGCACACGAAGCAGTGAGCAAGATTAAATTCCGAGTAAGTCGCCGGTTTGCAACTCTAACACGCCAGCCAACGGTAATTTGATGGCCCTGGTTGACGAGGTGGCTTGCGGCCGAAAATTCGGAAGCATTCGGAAGCATAACAGCATTGTAGCTGCCAGCTACTGCCGGGAACCTTGTTGCGAACCCAACGAACCTCGACGAGTTGATGGTTGTGTATAGCGAAACACCGAAGTCTCCAACGTGAAGGCGATAAAAAAGGTCAGAAGGGGGGAAAAAATCGTACACTATTGTTACCGCGCCACCTTGAGCGTGCAGGCGCTCTGCAATAGAGGTTCACCCTATTTTTTCTGAGGCTCCTCACTAAGGGAGCTCCGTACCTCACCCGGAAGGTGACTTCATCAAAACCCCAGAGTGCATCCCGACGAGTAATCCCATGGCCCAAGTACTCCAAAACGTCATTTTTCGAAACAAGATTGGGAACCCGACTATTTCGGGGTAAGGAGCCCCGTCATTCAGATTTTGTAAAAGCTCAAATGCCCTATCTCTATCGTAGAACGTGTCCGTGCTGTGACACATAAGTTCGCCGGAAACGCGATGATCGCTCAGGCGAAGGAGCAGCGTGCGGTAGACGCGCCCGCCAAATTTGGTCCAGCTGTCGTGGCCTAGAAACAGTCTGCGTTGCACAGCTTCGGAAGAGGAGAAGATGGCTTAAACGGCGAGGGAGACGGTAGGTCGGTTGTCGTGGGAAACTTGTACGCTTAATCACACAGAGGTGAAGGTATGCAGGGGCAAGGGTCCACTGGAACCTTTCCACGTTCGTAGGGAGGGTGGGCGTTCGCATGATGTAGAGGCCACACTTGTGGCCTTCATACGGCCCAAACGGCCTGACTACTGAATATTTGTGGCGGACTCGGGTCCAGAAGAACAAGGCAGCCAAACTGCTCGAAGGCGAATTCTCTATGTATCTTCGTTGTGATTGTGAATGAAGAGTCATCCATCGCCACGAAACCGCCCACGAGGTAACGCCTCTACTCGAAGATAACATGCACGCACGCATCAGCGCGTCCCGCGGCAGACGCAACGGCAAGGCCCTCGGCGCCATGGTCAGACTATGCGTTGAACAAGAGCGCAAAATACCACTAAGTGATGGCATCAGTAGCAGTGCTACTGTGTAGCTGCCGCTTCCGCGTGGAAGGATTGTCCTCAAAAAAGCAATGCGTACCTTGCGTGAACGAAGCGAAACCCTGTCGCGAGTGTGGTGTTCACAATCAAGGCATACATCGGGCACCAGCTGCTACACACCTCGTGCGGCCGCACTAGCTGACGTACAAAATACCAGTTTCTCGCGTGATGTTGCTTTTACGCAGAGCGCAGGCGCCATCTGCTGCACGACACCGACTTCCGTCTTACGCATAGTAGGCCACGCCAAGGATGACGGTCGGGAGACGGGACCGAGGCTGTATGCTACAAGCTGATGAACAAGGTGCCAGGAGCTTGGAAATCTCTAGCGCATACGAGCTTCCGCGCGCCAGAAGCAAGTAGACTGTACGCCACTAGCTCACGAACAAGTGGTTGACACTTACAGGGTACGCCACAAAATAAATGACGGACCAAGCTCTTTATGGCAAAAGCTGACGAACAAGTTACCACAAAGTATAAAGTGCGATACCAAATAAGTCACGGACGAGGAACGGGGCCAACTTTGTACTCCACAAGTTGACAATCGAGAGACCGGAAGCGTCAGCGTTCCGACGAAGTTGTACTTCGGTAACAAGAAGTCCCCGTGATGGAAGAACCCCCGCCAATGGCAATCTCGCTAATGCCACCAGGGGGATCAATCCTTTCAGCGGGAAAAACCTCGCTATCTTCGAGAATCGTGCTTGTCTGAAACGGGTACTATGAAATTCGACTATGTCAAACACCCCCCGTTCGGACACTCCACGCGAAGGAAGAAAGACGTTCCTGGCCAACCACAGAAAATACCGATGAGGAGGCGAAGGAGACCGACGCCCTATTTTCAAAACCTGGCGCGCCTGAGGGAACCCTCACCCATCTCCAGCTCAGTTTCGGTCGGGCCGATCATGCAGGGTTCGCCATCTTGTTCTTGATCGCTAGAAACCAGCCTCCTACCCTGTGCGCAAGCACAGAAAAGGAACCCGTTGTCACGGGCAGAAGGCATGGCAAAAACTGTAGTTAACATATAGTACCACCCGATGAAAGTTTGAGGCACTGATGGTCCCGACAATGGAGCACAGACAACGTTTGGGGGACTGCTTCCTTCAAGACTTTCCCGCGACCAAAGGGAGAAAGCTCAAGAAATCATCATGAAGATGATCAAATCTTGACACATGATCTCAAATATGTTAACTCGTGATGAATCGAGACCCTTCACTTCACATTATGATGTGCTGAGACCCTTAATTTAATATCGACCATGTTTAGAGAACCATGATATATACTTTTTCCCGGAAAACCTATCATGCCTGACAGAGACCGAGAGCAGAACCGCCGGTCGTCGCGCGGCAATGTTAGCGGAGCCAATTCCCGACTTCGCGCAAGTTGTTTGGCATCATTCGAATAAGCCGGGACACTCGAAGAGGTTGCGCCTTGCCCGCCAACATATTGAAAACACCTTCAAACGAAGAAATACTGGGCTGGGAGGCGCCGGCGAGAAGAGTTAGTGCTTCGTACGAAGTATCACTACTCATATCAATACCGACTGCTACCACCAGGGAGCACCACGTTCACGAGAGAGGGAATATAGCACAACCACTGTCACTCTTCTGAATTCGACCATCTCGCCCGCTCCCAGTTTAAACAGGAGCAGAGAAGAATCTCTCAGCCAGGAGTGCAACTTCGACGGCGGGTTCTTGTTCGACTAACCTTGCCTCGTAACAACAGCGATATCATAATGCTGGCAACACAACGGGGCTGAGCACTTCGTAGGCGGCGAAATGATTCCCGAGCACAAGAAAAAAACGCCAAAGCACACCGTACTCGACATATCGAAGAATGTCGGGAGCAGGCAACGAGCAGACAATCCTCGGAACCACCAGCGACATTTCCCTGCTGACCAGTAAGGTTGAGGCGAAGCGCGAAGTAGCTTTTCCCCCATCGTCATGTCAGGATTGCAGTAGGCCGCCATCTTTGCTCGTTCTTCGACTCACGAAACGGGAAATACCCAGAGTAATCATGCTGAGGAAACTAAACACTAAAGTCAGCAATACTGTAGTGTCTCGGCGGCAACTGACTGATACATGGGCCTGTGTTCGTCTCAGCTCGATCTAGGTGCAAATCGTGATGCCCGGGATCCATCTAAACCCGCCAATGGGTCCTCACAGCGCAAGTTAGTGCTGAAATCACGGGCGGGAGACCGGGACACATGGATCCCTACATACTGAAATTACGTCGTAGGAGTGGCGCCAGCAGCATCGACCACAACGGCACCTCTTGAGGCTCTGACACTTGCGCCTGATGAATAATACAGGATGGCACACCCCAGGAGTACCGTCCACAAGACGGTTGGGCCCGTGGGTCTGGTGAAGACCGAATCCGGTGTCACTGTAGCAACAGGACAGGGTATGCTAACTTTACGGATGGAAGATTAGCAAAAGCAACACCGCCTAGGATCCCAGAAACTTTTTCATTTACAGGATCGCCGTGATGTCTTCGCCTCGGAACCGCTGTAGCTCTATCGATTTGGACACCGTCGCTTGGGGCTGTTGCATCGTTGTTGAATGGCGTTGGAGCATCTTCGTCCGCAGCTACCGAAAAATCCTCGCCCGAGGTTGTCCGAAACTGCTGGCCAGGAGTCGCTCGGTCGATTTCGTCCGCTTCACTCGGGGTCGCACCTACTACTTGTGAACATCAGCGTCGCCACATATTGCCCCAAACGTGAAAGTAGGCACTGATAGGGTCGCCAGACCATCTTCTCCTGGGGTCTCTGGGGCATCATCGCCCGGAACCGTTCGAGAATAATCGCTTGGGGACGCCGGAGCATCAATGAACTTGTGGTTGCTAAAGACAACGCACGGGGTCGCCAAAGCTTCGCTGCCTGAAATCGTCGGAGCCTCACGTGTGAGGTAACCAGATAGCCATCGCAGGGGATCACTGGAGCAATGTTGCTGGGTTCGCTGGAGCATCATAACACTCTGGATGGTGGGCGCATCGTCGCTCGGGATCGTCGGAGCATCCATGCCTGGAATCGCTGAGATTCGTCGCCTAGCACCGCTGGAGCACCCTCGGATCGCCAAAACGTCAAAGCCTGAGACCGCCAGAGTATCATCTGTTGGCGGTGTATGCGGCCGAATATAGTAAATATCGGAAGACAAGCGCTTGGGTTGCTGAGGGGCAAGTCCGGATGAGAGCCCCAGCTCAGACGAAACATCTGCTCCCGAAAAATACGTTTTCAGGCCGGAGAATGCAAGGAAGGAAATAGAGCGAGAGGATGGGTGCGCCACCACCAGTCAGCTTTCGACAAGATGCACGCTCTACGTCTAGTACCGCGTTTTTGCTCCGACCGACCTACTCTAATGTTCTTTGATGCTGGCCCATGAAGGTCGATACTTCCTTGTGAAAGTTCGAGCGCTCGGTGCTAATATCGATCCACCGCCAGAAAAAAAGCACCATGATCTTTGGGATGCGAATATAATACACCCGGAACCCGAAAAATAGCTACTTGTATTCGAATGCGAATGCGGTACACCTACAACCGGGTTACCCGAGAATTAGCTACTTACGCAGCTTTTTGGCTATGAGACTATACCTTTCTTAATATTATACCGGTTATCGTATACAGTCCATTTATGTTCATGAGTCAATAGTACTCCACATGCTACTAAGCACCGACAAGCTACGGCTGTAGCAAAGTGCCTATCACCGACACGATCCCTCGATGGAAGCGACATAGTCAAATTTGCTGTTCGACATCGTATAAAATAAATCCTCATTCCACTCACTTGCGTAAGCCAGCTCTCTGCAATTTCGAAGGCCTGCACAACAAGGGGCCTTGGTGCAAGGAATTGGACCTACCGCACATGCAGCAATAAATCAACATACAGACCAATGTTTAAACGGCGGCAATATGGGGCTATCCTGCCACAAATCCTGGTCGTGGCTCATGTTCGCTACCAAATAGGGTGAGCTACCAACACCGCAAGGATCACTTCGTTGGCCTAGAAATGGATAAACAAACTACAATACAGCAGTCTACAACAGCTCTGACAACCCCGGACAGTTTGCAAGTCATATGCAAGTTAACCTCCTAGCCTACAAGGCTATTAATACAATCAAACTAAAACGATATCCCAACAAGTCAATCGACATCAGCGACCCTGATACTTTTCCCGGCGAGTGTACGACGTATTACTGAACGTCCTTTGAATATCCCTGCCGCCCGCTGACACAGGAACAAAGGGGTACTGTCAGCGATTATACAGATGTTAGAGACTACAAACACTGTTTTAGAGAGACACCACCCCTCGCGTATACCGATCTCGCGGTCGTACTTGTTAACATGTCGAATAATCTTGCCTTACACGTTGATGTCCCGGAGAAGCGACTTGATTGCGGCGTGAAATTCATTCTATAGCCCCATGTTGTCGTGAGGAAAGGAGTAGTGAACGACACTACATACACACCCCTGAACTCAGCACGAGCCCCGGGCCAGCATCGTTGGAACACCGGTTAGGTAGGTGGGCCAGGTCCAATAACGAAGAAGAACTAGAGTGTCAAAATATACTCCATGAGTCGATGACGTCCCCACCTCTTTACGGCCGTTACATGTTACGGTTCAAGTAAAGCCCTGCAAGCCAACACATAGGCAGTAGACCCGTGGGCAGGCCGGAAGTTGTTCACCAGATGCCGCACAGCAAACATCCCACCTCTTGTCAAAGATCCCGCCGCTGACTCGCTCTGCAGCATTTCCGGCGGCCCACGTACTGCTCAAGATCTGACCGACGACTCGTCACGCCGCGTTTTTGCCCGCCACATTTTAGTTCGCTCCGCCGCTGAATCGCCTTTCAGTATTTCTGCCACCCTAAGCTCCACCCAAGACCCCGCCGCCGACTTGCCTTGGAGCGTTTCCTCCTGTCCTTGTACCGCTTAAGCCCCGGTCAACGATTCATCCCACCTCTGTATTGTGTGGCACATTTTCGTTCAAGGCTCTCCCACAAAACCGCCTTCCAGCTGTGCGAAAGCCTCCGTGACCGCTAGCGTATTTCCTAGCTTGATTTTCAGGCCATCCATCGTCTCACCATCGCCCACCTCGAGTGCCTCGGGTCCGACTACTCCACTTCCTTCGTCCGGCCTGTTTTTTTTTGCCGGACTCGGAACTACTCGACCGCCGCAGCTGGAACACCTCGGACACCTACGGACTACGGTTTTAGCCGTCGGAGTTTCACTACCGTCATTTCAAAACCACCAACGCCTCGCCATGCCTACTCTTCGAGTTACCCCTTCGCTGGTGCCCCTCGTCTCACGATCAACTCTGCCAACACAAGCTATATGGACCCCATCGCCATCCACCCTTCCCCTTTAACCCCCCGTCGAGCCTTACGTCGAACTTCATCTCCGTTCTCGCGTGGGACACTACATCTACACGAACTGGGCGTGCGAGCAACGCGCCAAGCTCCTGGTTCCCGCTGCCATTTCTTTCTTTTCCCTGGACCCTCTTCTCCGCCATCGGACGATCGTTGAGATTTCACTCCTTCTTCACGCTACCCACTTCTTTCAGAGGTCCCTACTCTAGCGGCAAACCCCCCAACTCCACATCATCGACGAAGGCACCGTCTGTTTCGTCAACCGGCCACCGATGATTGCGCTACACCTCGCCGTCTATGCCTCGCCCACCGGCCTGCCTCCACGCGTTTACGCTTTGACGTTGACGCGCCCGTGAGCTCTTCTCGCGTGCCACACCACCACCTCCTGTTATCAAGGTGTCGCTCGAAAACTGAAAAAAAAAATGCGTTTCTCCTCGTGGATGGGCGTGGGTATCTCCACCCGATGGAGGCTTCACCAGTGCAAGGCTCGTGAGATGTCGCGCCATTCGCTGGACCACCCTAACCGTACGAGTACCCTACGGCCGTGTTATTCTCGCCAGCGTCGACTACTCTGGGCCCCTCCCTCGTACACTTAGGAGAAACGCCTGCATCCTCCTATATATATATATATATATAAAAAATATATATATCAGCCGCCGGGCCGGCATATACGCCACAATCGAGGCCACGTTTACCGCATCAGGCACCACCGACATCTTATCGACCGCTGCATGCCTTTCTGGGGATGTCCCGTACATCTCCTTACCGACATTGGGCCCCAGCTATGCTTTAAACTCTCCCATGCCCTTTACAATCACCTCTGTATTTGCTAGATTTACACACGTACCACGACACCCTCTTCTATCCCTTCAAGATCACCCGAACACTGAGAATGCTTTCGCGTCTCATCTGATGGATTGCCATGGATACCTCCACTCGCTGAAGGCTCCGTCGCTGCCTCAAGTGCCTGGCTCGTAACGCTTCGCGCCAAATTATCCGCTGACCTACCCTTTCCCTACTACTACCCAGCGGGCCGGGTATTCTTGTCAGCGTTGATTGCTTCGGGTACCTACCTATCACACCACGGGGCAACGCCTACAACTTCTTTTCCACAGACCGTTGCAGCCTCCGCGCCGACACGTACGTCACCACCGAGGCCGACTTCACCCTAGTAGGCACCATCGACATCCTCATCGATCCCTACACCCATCTCCGTGGATGTCCCGTTACCCCCCTTTCCGACGATAGACTCCAGTTTCGCTCTTAAACCCCCCTCGCCTTCTAAAAACACCTTGGTATCGGCAGTATGACCAACAGCGCCTACCATCCATGTACCAACGACGGTGTCGAGCGCGTCAATGACTCGATGGCGCTGATGTTCGCTATGGTGATGAATGAACAACAACCCGACGAAGACAGAAAATCTGACCGCCACGGAGCACCTACAACAACCCCGTCAGCGCCACTACAGGGCTTGCCCCCAACGAAGTACATGCACCCCTTTCCACGCCTCCCCTCTCACCGTCTTCGACTCCCCCAGCATAATCGAACACCAACACCTGAAGCAGGATCAACTGGCATACATCGATCTTGCCCCCCGCCGTCACCAACGTATGCACCACGTCGTCTGCGAACCCTACGCAGTCACTGTCTCGCGGTTAGACCGCCGCAACGCCCCCATCTCGGACGCCCCCCGCTGATTCCTTCCATTCGTCACCGGTGATTGGGCTTGGGTCTGCAACACTACTGTCACCATCCAACAAGGCGCCAAGAAAGGCACTGGCACCACCACCTTCAGGACCAAACTCTCCCTCGACTGGATAGGCCCGTTCGATATACTCGCCGCAAGACTTACACCGGCCTCTAACATCCCCGACGGCCGTCCTCTCCAAAAAAATTCTGCACCTCGACCTTTCTCCCAATATATTATGCTGGGCCTCGACTCCAATTGATACGTCTCCGTCGTTCGGTGTAAGCCCTGCCAGAATCCCAACGACACCGACGAGATGCCTTAGAATCGTCCTGTCGGCCTCACTACCTATGTCGTCATCCTCGACAAAAATTCCCACCGTTCCACGTTACTCTGGACGATGTCTCACGGCCTCCCGAATGTCTTGAGGTCGAACAGATCTCGGGCAACCAACTCATTCGGAGGCGGGGTAGCATCATTGCTGTAGTCGACGAAGCCCACTGGACCGGAAGTCTCGGACCCTCGTGGGAACGCATGCTGGACCTGTAACACTTTTGAACTCGCACTAGTCAGTACTGGTCGCCTACATCAGCGCAACACCGCCAGACCAATATAGTATATCGCCAGATGCGCATCGGTGCAGCTCACCGTGGAATATCGATATTTTGACGACATCGTCCCGCGCACTCTTCCTTGGCTTCACCGATTCAACTCTTCCACCCGTACGCATTTGGCCTTTGGTGACTAGGCAAGCTCCCATATTGCGCCTCAGTGGACGCCTTATGGACGGGCCCGATCGATAACGATCTTTTGTTGGTATCCCACGTTCACTCACGGGGCGCTACCTACAGACTCTGGTCCCGTTAACGTCGTCAAGGTAAGGGCCTGGTTCGGGGTGTATCGTGGGACGCCGACATACCTCGTGGAGCCGCTATTACCTCCCCCCTAGTATCCCTGCTTAAACGTCATCGAATTGCACTCTTCTGGCCTGCTTTATTAGATCATGGATAAGTATAGTTAGGGTATACAAGAGTGTTTCGTGTTTACTTTCCACGTTACTGCCTTTCTTCCGCAATAACATTGTGTTATCCTCAGGTCCAACACTCAACGTTTTTTTCTCTGGAAAGGCGCGCGCCCTTTGGTGCTGCCGTAATTTATTTAGGGTAATTTTTGTGCTCTTCGGGTTGGGGCATCTGGCCCCTTCTAGAGCTATTCTGATTACTGTAAGTCTTCTGTTCTGTTGGACACACACCTAGAGGCCCTTCGCGGGATTCCTTCAGTGTGCCCGTTCGTAGGGTTCGAGGGCCTTGTATATTACACACACACAGCTCTATCGGCATGCTATACACATCTGATAGTTACCGGTGAGGTATCTAGGCGACCTATATAATATGCGCTTAAATATACCATTGCCGCTTGTTCGCCGCACACACCATGGACGGGCAAATAAACATATCGGATATGTCTGCATCGGGTAGAACTGTCACAGCAGCCATCGTGGAGTTGAAACGGGCTATGCTACAGCAGAACTAGTACTCAGGGAGATATAGATCCCTCGAAAATGTTGTGTGCGGTACCATTAGACCAGCGATAATACAAGCCCTTGGATACACCGCCGCCGCTTGCTCGACACACACGCACATTACGAGTGAGGAAGGGAGCAACCGGAATATATTGATGATAACTATAGGGCTGTCATGAAATCTATTGCGGAGCCGAAACGGCTCAGCATTCCAGGAATTATGAACCCTTTTAAAGTAAGTATAGTGGTATATTGGTATTTTCAGACCGACGATGACTATGATTATAGCCACTTGTCCTTATACATATATATATATATATATATATATACCACTATCGGTTTATGCAATCACTCAGATACCTGACCGCCGCTCGTTCGACATACCCAGCTCGGGGGAACAAGTACACAGCCGGGGCAGGTCGGCCTGGTCTAGGGTTGTCAATAATGGAAGCCAACGTGGAGCCGATGCGGGCCAGTGTTATATTGTAGTGGTTACAGTGTCCTCAAAGTCATTGCGATTTATCTAGACCGGTGATGTAAACAAATGACCGTATACCCTTACATACATTGCCGCCGCTTGTTCGCCGCACACAGCTCGGACGGGAACGGGAACAGCTTGCATATGTTGGCATAATAAAGTAGATCTGTCATGGCAGGCTGTCATGGCAGCTATCGAGGAGCCGAAATTCCATGACTTCTGGAGCCCTCACAAAATACTGCTGTACGTTTATACCGGTGATGTATATGAATCACCGGTGATGTATGCAGCCGCTTTGTTATATCACCGCCGCTCGTTCGGCAAACACGTTTCGGGGCAGACAGACACACAGGTTCGGATATGTCGGCATGGGCTAGGACTGCTATGGAAGCTATCGTGGATTCGAAACGGGCGAGCATTCCAGGAGATAGATGTATCAGGCCCCTCTAAATATTGGAGTCATTTTTTACCGGTGATGTGATGTGATGTATACTGATAACCTCAGTCAGGCCGGTTAACCTGTGGGCAAGCCAGTAATCCTGAGGCTTGCGTGGGTAGTAGTCGTCGAGCCAAGAGAATTCGAGATTCGGTTAAATTTGGGCTGTGGA
Organism: Postelsia palmaeformis; assembly: GCA_037834295.1. NCBI lineage: Eukaryota > Phaeophyceae > Laminariales > Laminariaceae > Postelsia > Postelsia palmaeformis. The sequence continues at coordinate 4,590 of JBBMHQ010089862.1, read as the reverse complement.
AGTAGAGCGAAATAAGTCATCCGGCAGCAGTGTTGATCGAAATCTTGGGGTCAAACGATTTATCTTTGGTGGACGATTCTTTCCAAAAAGTCGTATTGTTCTCTCAATATTGTGTCCGCTTTTTGCTGGAAAGAATACTGCACATTACAGTTCGAATGGTCAAATTGATTAGTACTGAGAAATAAATACATGTATCCACCTGCCTCGTGAGTGAAGTTTGGTTCTCGCACGCCCCATCTATTCTTGTTCTCCGTGAAATATACCTGGTACCTGGTAAACACTTATCCTTGTTATTTATTACGGGGGACCATAGTTAGTAGAACCTCGGGTCTACACTAAAGCCTATATATTTACCTATTTTTAGTAACAATTTTTGGTCCTATTAACTATGTTCCCCCGTAATAGTGCTGCTCGGTAATGGGGATGATGGTGGTGTCAACGCAGAACTACCAACAGACACTTCACTCTCTGCTCTGTGCTAGGTTTGTACATCCCTGACCTATCAGAGCCCCCACTTGGACAACGCCTCATTCGATGACTTGCCGGACTTTTCCGGCAGTTCTTTGTGTTCTCCATTCATTGTTTTTTTGGCGTTTTCGGGATTTTTTTTGCTTTTTTCTTCTTTCGTTTTGTGTGCGTGCGTGTATTCAGAGCACGGCACTGCGGGCGAGCCCTGCGCCGTCGTGGGTGTCAGCGGGTGCTGGTGGATAGAGGGGGGTTTGCAAGGAGCGCGATCGTCGCTTTCGTGCCTAGGTGTCGCGTGTGCCTCGAGACACGGGGAAAACAAGAATGGGCTCTGTCTGGCCTTCATTTATGGAATTGGATAAAATATGTAGGAGTCTGAGAGTCGCTAGGGAATGCAAGGTGGTATTTAGGCGATGTTTACATTCACGACCAAGCTGAAGTTCACAGAGAGAGCTACGCAGTCTGATCACCAATATTGTCGAGCTGGCGAACGAGGGGCACGGTGAGCACCGGGATTAACGCGAGACTGGAGACGGCGGGGCTCACTGTGGCAGAGGGGAAGGAAAGCTTTACCCGGACCGAATCGCTGGCGAGATGGTCGCTAGAAGGGCGGGCGGTGTACGACATTGAGAAAGAAGCTCTACTACTGTTTTTTTTTTTTTACCGGTGCAACTAGTACATAAGAGGTGACGGGGATGCTTTTTTCTTTCCGAATTTTTGGTTTCATTTTCATCGTTTTTTCGGTACTGCTGTGTCGTGCTGTGCTTTTTATTCCGTACGTACATCAGTATGTCAAAGTAAGAAAACAAATACCCTCCCTGGGGTATGTACGTACGTACGGCATATTAGAATTGTAGCAGGCGGAACCACCCGCGACGCGAAGCGTTTGTGGCGTCCGAGCTGTTTTCTCCCGAAGCATATGGCGGCAGGACTCTTGGCGTTATCAAGTCGCCAGTTTACAAGTACAATCATAAAAACTATATCTCCAATCATGGACCTCTGTCCTCTTCGCATAATTTGATGTACTTTTTCCCTTCTTGGGCGAGCGTGGCAGGCGGCGTAGACCGCTCGCGGGGCGAAGCGCCTGGTGTATATGTATACAAGGGGGGGCTTCGCCGCGGTAGGCTGATGGTTTTACACATGCCCGTAATGGCTGAAGGCGTACCGGTATGCAACTCGAGGCTGTAAGTGCGACGACAGTACTACTGCCAAGAGGCCAGGCGAGCGTCAGCCCGTAAATGGCTGAGGGCGTATGATGATGGTACGCACACTCTAAGCTGTTTTTACGGGGGATCATATTAAATTGTTATAGCCCTCGATGGAATGCAATGAATTCAGCGCTGTTCTCAGTTTGATTGTATTTTTTTTGCGAAGTCACAGTTGGAGTTGGTGCGAGTGTCGAGAGATATCAGTTGGCACCGGCACAGACGGCACCCCAGCAGGCGGGATTCGGCTCAGACTGATCGTTTTTTTTTTTCATTGGGCTTGGCTTATATACTGAGCGTCTGCGCGCTGTGGCTATCAGTACTAATATACTCGCGTTCGTACTGAGCGGGGATACGGTATGGGATGATATTCGTCGTGGCTCTTATTTTTTTTGCTGTGTACCACGTGATACATACATGTTTTATAGTTACTTCCACTTTCCAGCAGGAGGTTTACCCTCACTCAGTGGTCTTTGTCTTCTTCTGGACACGCCGTTGAAACACAAGCGTCGTCCCTTCCCCCCCACCCCCCGGTACGTGGCTTTATTTTTTTCGCGCATAGGGTTCAGCATTCCCACTGCTCGTCGATTTTCATCGAAGAATGTAGATAATTCACGCTTTCGCGCTTTCCGCTATAAGCATTTTCTATGTATAAGGAAGGTAAGAACAAATCCTTACGAGTGCACTCGGCGAGACTTGAACCCATGGAAATAATCTTAGTGGGCACACGGACCACCCACTGAACCACCGGGGAAATGAACACAATAAAATGCACATACAACAATTCGATACGAGAGTCGACTCGACGAGGGAAAATCGTGTCAGTTGCGAGTCTTGAGTTGAGTGTCAGTACGGCAGAAGCGGCGCAAACTATAATACAGCAGCAGTATAGATAGATGAACGGTACAATATGTACACACGTACCAACATTGTTCACGACGATACAACCACGTGCAGGCTACATGTTTCAACAGTTTGAGGTGACATGCAATCACGGGTACACTGGCAATCTCGTGCGCTACATACCATGATAGTTAGCGCTCTCAACTTGAAGCTTTTGTGCCACGTTCATTGGGGCATGTTTTCTTACGTTGTTGCCGAATACCTGGTATCATATTACTATTATTTCTATTGCCATCCGGCAATGTGCAGCATGATCTTCAGCATTGATCACTCATAACTTTCCCGAAAGAAGAAAACCTCGGAAACCGAAGGAAACCCTCCCACCAAGTCTGTCACCTTTCTGTGCCACCTATTATTCCTCATTTGTTTCTTGCGTTCATAAGCTACTACCTTGCTTTGGGTGGCATCGCTGCTGGTAGAAGATTACCTACATATATATCATTATGTTAAATTTTAGCGGAAACCGGTTCTATACCGCACGCACGCGTAAAAGCGTCGTCTTGAAGTTGGGCTGTGTTAGCAGAGGTCCCGCCGCTCCTCTCTGGGTGTGTAGAGTAATTTTTCATGGAGTATCACTGTGGTGTTAGGAACTCGTTTGTGGGTTATAGGGCACACAACGGGCCACTACTTGGGCTCCCGGATCGACATGGTCATCCGCTTTTGATGTACCAGGTATGCTGTTATCTTCGGGTGTTATTGCCCGTATCTGGGCTGAGTGCTGCCTTGTTCTGTGATTCGCGCCCCTTTGTAGTCATCCCGGAGCCATACCCTACGCACAACACTGAGCTACTCCAATTTACTGTTGAGCAGGAAGCGACCCAGCCGAAAAACGCCATCGAACATATTGCAATCCCATGGGGTCGAAACTTTACTCCGAGGAGCGATCTTACGCGGCTGTAGCACGATCGACGCTCGATCTCAACAGAGACTCAGCCCACGGCTAACCCGCTCGGGGGCGGGCAAGATCAACTACTACTAGTATAGATGACGATTCGAAGAAATGAGGTGGATGCATGCTCTAGGGGGCAAGTGCTTGCCGGCGATGTCCTAGGGTATTATCTCAAACTTGGAAAAACCTCCCCATTCTTGCTATTCGAGACGGACACAGCAGAAGTAGTACTCGTAGACAACGTTTTCAATCTTTTTCGTGCACACCAGCGGCCAGTATGCGCTGCACGGAGCGCAGGACCCAAGCATCTGAGCCAACTCTGACTGCCTTTCTTTGGTCTGGCGAACAGCAGTGCAAGTACATACTCTGTATTCATCGCCACCCTTGCACAACAAAGCGGCACTACAGCAGCAACAGACACAAGATACGAGGGGATCCCCTAAGATACGAGGGGATCCCCTAAGGCAAAGGGATCCCCTAACTGGGCGGATCCCCTAACTCGCAACACACACGCATCAGCGGGGCTCTGCTCAAATCCTAGACTAATCATGTGGGTGAGAAGGTGGTTGTGCCACAACCTCGACGCTTGGTTCAAGCTGTAGAGACTGCGGTTCAACCTGACTACCTTACCGGATATTTCGCCGCAGCCGGGGGGCAGTCGTATGAAAACACCCTCATCCAAACTCGACTGCACGAACGCTTGCTCAGCATCAAAATGACACAAATCCGAATCCAACTCGTACGCAACAGCACCCAACAGACGAAAACAAGACGCTGCAGGGGTCGGAGCGAAAGTCTCAAAGAAATCAATACCCTCACGCTGCTTGGAACTCCGAGCCACCAGCCTTGCTTTCGCCGGCACCACATCACCATCCTCATTGGACTTCGAGGCGAACATCCACTTTGCCGAGATGACGTTGAACCCCTCTGGTTGCGATGTCGCTCCAAAGGTCCTCGCGCCCGCCAATACATGGAATTCCTTTTCCATCGCCTGTCTCCGAATGGTCGAATACTCGTCCACATACGCTTCAGCATACGAGTTCGGCGTCGAAAGCTCGCTTGCCGGGCGTGTGGGAAGGGGAAGATTTTCGCGCGGTGGGGCTTGGTGGAAAAATACATGACCTATAC
>JBBMHQ010089851.1:0-10807 GCA_037834295.1 Postelsia palmaeformis | reverse complement strand
AAAACCCTCGCACCCACCGCAGCACTTGTCCGTGTTGTGTGTACGTAACGGTATGATTGTGGTAATCTTATACCAAGCAACCTTTGATCTTACTCGAAGCTGTATTGGCAGGCCCACGGCAAAACATCGGTCACTGTTCCGCCGTGGATGTGATCTCGGGTTTGTTCAAACAGATTCATTGCGGAACTTCGAATCTGTCGAGAGTGGTCGAAAAAAGTAGGTTTCGGTAAAATGAAAAGGGAAGTCTTGTAGTAGTCAAAATGGGGTAATAATAGAAAGGGTAGTCGAATTGCGGGAGCATACCCCCCCCCACCTGTAGCAATGAAGAGGGATCGTTTTACACCCTCCTGCGCCACGGTGCCGTCAGCCGGAAAAAAATGTGGGTGGTCGGCATGGGCTGCAGGCGTCTTACCAGCGCGTCAGAGTTAAATTTGAGACAGGCTGGGGCACGCGCGGGCACGTGCCGCGGGCGTGTTTTCCTTATCCCCACGGTTGCCCGAAAAGGGGGGGGGGATGCGCACTCGTTTGCTACTTGCCTTAGCCATTTTCCCATTGACCACGCATCTTTTTCGAGACGGAGCACCGTTCATACTCCTGATAGAGGCACCTCCAACAGTCGCGCTCACACGCTTTTCCACAAATATTACGTAGAACTTGTTTGTTAATCTTATCCCCTTCTTGTTTCGCTGCATGTCGACATCATCCATCTGGGGCGAGGGGGCGTATACCCCCCTACGACCATTTTCCATTTTTTGTATCGAAAGATGATGTCGTACATATGGTGAGGCTTTTCACTCTTGTTATACTGTAGTTGTTGCTATACAAGTACTTGTTGCTGTCGTTGGAGTCTTATGGATTAGTGTGGCCTCGCGGGTGCGTCGTCCTGGGACATTTCGGCCCCAGTTTTTACCATGGGTCGAGGACGTGTGGTGCACGCAAGGAGGAAGCTGTCACGCCGCGCCGCGCCGGCCAGCGCTCGCTCCCGTTTCTCGCATTGCCAACTTTTCCCTGCGACTGTGTTGGGGTGGCTATCCTGCTCATTCGAGTTACTTGGCATGTTTTTCCCATCTTCGCTCGCCTCTTGACACTCACTACCGCACGCTAATGCAGGTTCAGCTGCAGCGGTACCAGCAGCAGCAGCAGCAGCAACACCAGCAGCAGCAACACCAGCACCACCAGCACCAGCGACAGCAACAGCAACAGCAACAGCAACAGCAACAACAACAGCAGCAGCACCAGCAGGAGCAGCAGCAGCTGGAGCGGCAGCAGCGACGAACACAACGGGATCGAGAGCAGCAGCAGCAGCAACGACAGCAACAACGGCAGCAACAACAACCACATCAACGACAGTAACAACAGCAAGACGAGGAGCGAATCGCGGTGAAAAAAAGGAGGCCGTGTGCAACTGACAAAATTAGTCACTGGTGCTTCGCGGCCAACGTTCTGCGAAAGGAAAATATCCGGCAGGATGGGCAAATGAAAGGAAGGGGCAGGCACAAAAGTTGACGTGAGTTCGGTAGCCTGTGGCCCGATGTCGTTCCGACTATACTGCTGAATTTTCTCCCCACACAGTCAATAAGTCTACCGCTTGGCGCCATGCGTAAATAGCTATCTTGGGCGACGTTTAGGGCTGAAAGTTCGGTAACCAACGGTATCTAAGGGCCATTGATAACGCACAAGAAAAATCACGACTCGTGATATTTTTGTCTTGAATCGTGATTTTCTTGTCATGAATTATGACATATGAGTACTGCGATTTATGACGTCATTTTTTTTAGCGCTTCCTCAACAAAAAATGAAATCACGCTTCGTGACCTATGGGCTATGATTTTTTTACTGTCATATCCCATAGTTCGTGACATTTACCGTGTCTCGAAAAACGCCTGATCGAGGCACTACGCAATCCACGCGCACCAACGGTATCCGAAGGCCGGTATAGGGGCATATTAGACTCGGCTTTGTACCCCGCTTGTGGACAACGGGCCGCTACCCGAAGACACCGCTGGGCGCGGGCTAATGAACGTGTTGTGGCCTTGAATTTTCCGGGGAGGAGGAGCCACAGCTCGAAGAAAGCGAAAATGATCTGAAAATGTCTCAGGCCAGGCCGGGCAGACGGCCTGCGAGATGGAATCTCGCGGACCGGCTTGGCCGACGGTCGGTGAAATTGAAACATCGCAGGCTGGGTCAGGCTTCGGCCCGTGATTTAAATATATCACGGCCCGGGCTAGGCGCGGTCGGCCCGGCCCGGCCTGCCCGTGCCCCACTCGCGAGAGCTCTATCCACAAATATCGTTGGATTTGGAATATTGGAATTTTCACAATCTGAAAATATCATGAAACGTGACGTTTATCGCTTTTTTTCGTTCGAATTGATATGTCACGGATAGTGATGTTATGTCATGCCAAAAAGTCACGAATCGTAATTTTGTTTCGGTTCGTTAGAAACAGCCTTAACTTGGACGGCTCCCCATTCCCGTGCATTTTTAAAAAATACTAGCAAGAGCAACGAGGCAGCATCGCTACACGTGTTCTGGACGATTTGTTTCACATCCTCTTGACTACGCCACCCGCGTCAACCTGCTAGTGGTTCTAAGAATGGCGACATGCGGGTAGCGTCCAAACACCGCCTTCCAGGATCATCCCACCCGTAGCTCGCGCATTGTATCTCCACGTACCAACATTCAGAAAATGCGAGAGCGAAAGTTGCACTCAAATGTTCACCCGCCCCACCCCCCAATCATACTGACAATGGCCACCCCTGGGTAGTAGGTGGAACCGGCCCGTTGGGTCCAGCTCTGCGGCTGCAGCAGCGGGAACGGAAGTAACAGCAGCAGGAGGAGGAACGGCAGCAGCTTCAGCAGGAACGGAAGCGGGAGCGGGAGCCTCCCGTACCCTCGTCGGAGGGTTCAGAGTAGTCGAAATAGGCGGAAACCCCACTCAGCCCTCGCTGAATAGAAGAAGAAACCGACCCGCAACAACTGAGCTGAAAGGGGTCATGGTCGGGCTCAAGACCGGTTCGGTGGCAGCAGCGTCACTGGATATGGCAGCACCATCATCAATAACGGACCCACCAGCAGCCTCAGCAACACCAGCACCAGCACCAGCAGCCCTGAAGAACACATCCACCAGGGCAAAGCCAACGACAGATTCTAGCAGATCCGTGTTCCCAGACTTTTCCGCCAACAACTCAAGCCGTACACCAATCTTGCCCGGGTTCTCTATGATCCGAGCCCCAGCCGTTCCCCCTTGGACTACGCCGTTGCCGACGAAGGCCGGAGCGGCCACCGGAAACGCGCCGGTCTCCCACCAACCTACGCAGCCCATGACCCCTCGCTTTGCTCCGGTGTTCCGCTTGAGCTCGGCCTTTGAGGAATGTATGGGGCGGGAATGCGCGGCATTTTCTGGGAAAAGAGAGCGAGATAGGTCGGGTGTCACGTCTATGGTCGTCACAACAACTGAGGTGAGGGGGCCCGTGGGCGGGCTACAGGCTGGTTGGTTGGCAGCAGCGTCACTAGATATGGTAGCACCATTACCCATGACGGAACTACCGGCGGTCCCAGCAGCATCAGCACCAGCACGAGCAGCGCCGCCGACGTCCAACAAGGCACAGCCAACGACAGGCTCTGGCCAACCCGTGTTCCCAAACGTCTCCACTAACAACTCAAGCCGTGCACAAATCTTGCCTGGGTTTTCCATGACCCGAGCCCCCGCCGTTCCCCTTTCGGCCGCGCCGTTGCCAACAAAGGCCGGAGCGACCGTTGGGAGCGCGACGGTTGCCCACTAACCTGTGCAGCTCATGTCCCCTTGCTCGGTGCCACCGTTCCGCTTGAGCTCGGCCTTTCTGGCATATGTGGGGCAGGAAGGCGTGGCATTTTCTGGGAAAGGGGAGCGAGATAGCTCGGGCGTCGCGTCTATGGTTGTCATACCAACTGAGGTAAGGAGACCCGTGGTCGGCCTGAAAACCGGTTCGGTGGTACCAGCGTCACTGAATATGGCAGCACCATCACCCATGACGGACACACCAGCGGCCTCAGTAGCACCAGCACAAGCACCAGCAGCCACGCACAACACATCGATCAAGGCACAGCCGACGACAGATTCTGGCCGACCCGTGTTCCCAAACGTTTCCACTAACAACTCAAGCCGTGCACCAATCTTGCCTAAGTTATCCATGACCCGAGCCCCGGCCGTTCCTCCTTCGACTGCGTCGTTGCCAACGAAGGTCGGAGCGACCGTTGGGAGCGCGCCGGTTCCCCACCAACCTGCGTAGCTCATGACCCCTTGCTGGGCTCCGGTGTTCCGCTTGATCTCGGCCTTCCAGGAATGTGTGAGGAAGGAAGGCGTGGCATTTTCTGGGTAAGGAGGGCGACAAAGGTCGGGCGTCGCGTGGTTGCCACAACAACTGAGATGAGAGGGGTCGTGGTCGGGCTCAAGACCGGTTCGGTGGTAGCAGCTTCACTGGATATGGCAGCACCATCACCCATGACGGAACAAACAGAAGCCTCAGCAGCATCAGCACCAGCACGAGCAGCCCCGCCGACGTCCATCAAGGCAAAGCCGGCGACAGACTCTAGTCATCCCGTGTTCCCGGACGTTTGCACTAACAACTCAAGCCGTGCACCAATCTTGCCTGGGTTCTCCATGCCCCGAGTCCCACCCGTCCCCCCTTCGACTGCGCCGCTGCCACCGAAGGCCGGAGCGACCGCCGGGAGCGCGCCGGCCTCCCATCAACCTGCACCAGGGCCAGCGCCGGGACCAGCATCGGCAACAGCACCAGCACCGGCTGCTCCGGCGGCCCTAGGCAAGGCATCAGAGTCCACGATGCCATCAATTCAAACAATCGGGGTTGAGGAAGCCGAACCGTGCGCAGAGACGCGGCGTACCTTGCGACGGTGGGCCATCCTGCGCCAAACCAGGAAGGCTTCCCTGGCGGCAAGATCGATCGAACGCCCAAGACCCCCGCGTTATCTGATCCCGGTCGAAGACTAGCCCTTCCAGCGCCGCCAAGGATTTCCGGCGGCAAACTAAAAGGGAGAACGCCGAGGAGAAAAGGGAGGACGAGGTGTTGAGCACCCCGGTAGTCCCGCGCATCCGTGGCAGTCACCACAACGCGCATACACGGCGAGTGGAACGGAAGGTGTTCTGCAAGGCTGCTCTGCGGATGTCGTGCATACCGGCATTACGAGATAAGGAGGTGGGTCAGGAAAAAGGACGAGAACGGAGACAGGGAAGGAAAACATTGTACGTGTATACCTAGCTGCCGAAGACAAACATGGAGTTGTTTTTTTCCCGCCGTGAAGCTTGTCCATCACGAATCGAGTTCCTTCAGAAAGTACGCGACCGAAGGAAAAAACGCAGTTCGCGCTGAGGTACCCCTCCCCTCTCGCGAAAGGTACGAACCAAAAAAGGCTAAAAAAAACAGTTCGCGAACCCCCCTGTCACTGCACCCCCATCGTTGAACGATCCAGGCGGTTGCCAAGCTCGAGCACGAGCAGGCAGTGGAAATGATACAAGACTTCAGCGCGCTTACACTCAACGAATGTTCGGAGACTGTCACGTTGACCCGGAGAGGGCGCTAGACCTAAAGCAAGCGCTGGACCTGGATTGGTGTTCCAGTAACAAAGATTACTAAGGATGAAAATACTAGATTATTATAATTAGAAAATGTTCTCCACCAAAGAGTAATTGGGCAAAAATAAGCTGTATCAGCTGTAGCTCGAGCTGTAAGGCGAGTAGAACAAGAGCATCAGGGGTCGAGAGGGTTGGGCCTCGTTTGAATCGTCCCTGTGAATTGCGTTCAAAAATAGAAATACAAGAAAGCAATAACGATCCAAGATAATTATTACCTGCGTGGAGAGAGTGCGCTTCGTATCATAGGGCACGCTGTATGTAGGAGTAACGAGCGAGCCTCGGAAGCCATACGGCTCCTCTCCCACTGGTTTCTGCCGATCATGCCCCAGCGAAGCGCAGTAGAGATGTTTCGCCTCAGAGCCAGACGTGGTAGTAACCAGGGTCCTCCACACTTGAAAGCAGGGGTGGTGAATAATTGCTGCCCCTCACACCTCGCATTGCTCCCACGGTCGAACAACTCAGGTGACCAGGGCGAAGAACGTTTTCTTTCGGGCAAAAACGGACCTGGGGGACAAGTTAGAGGCCACCCGGGCGTGAAGGCAGCCCACTTTTCTTACATGAGATGTGTAAAAACTTGCTAGTTTCGACGAGGAAGCGCGAGGTATTCCTTATCTACGCTAATATAGCCCTACCCGCGACGATAACCGCCCCCATGCTCCCTCTTCTTGGGCACCTGTCGTCGACGTAGGACGCTCTGCGCCGGCACACGTCCTAGTGACGTACGGTAATGGCTGTCTGCCAGCACCAGCGTGGAGGCTGCTTGTACTGGTACCAAGTCTCTTGGCTTAGCTTGTAAACTGATCGACCTACAGAGGCTTGAATCTCCATGGGCGCGGTTGTATCGATGATGTTGGTGAGTGCATGTTGTCGGTGGTGGGGGACAGGGGTGTGCATTGGTAGGGGGGGTGAGAAGCTTGTGCTATAGCAGCTCTGTCAACAATATATCCGTCTCTATCGAGCACCACTGCAGTTATGGCTGAAACATCATCGCGTCGGGTTGCGGGTGCCGCACGTCGAGGGCGGATACGGCAATTTCTTAATGTCTACGAGAAGCTGTGGGAGGGCGGAGGGATTACGCCTACGCCTTCTCGAAGGGGGTCGGGGAGGGCAGAGAGTGTTACGTCGTCCTTGCAGCCGCTGCTCATACTGATGGTGGTTGATGCGGGAGGCGGCATTTCCCCATGGTTCATTACTTCGTTTTCCAGCTAGTTGGTGTACCTCAGAGAGGAAAGCCGGTCGCAGAGGGAACGTATTGTCGTGCGTCGTGAATCGGCCCCGACTAGCTTGCTCGGTGTCTCCGTGAATTCAAACGGACACACCGCAGAACGAGCGGTAGTCAGTGGTTGTATAAGGACCGAGAGATCACGTGGCAAAAGCGAAATGGGAGATTAGGTAGCAACGAGGAAAAAGACGAGCAAGATGAAGAACATACTCGTAAATAGTGCCGCGCTTTGTTCGTTGCAGCGAGGGGGTCGGGAGTGCGAACATAGCCGCGGGGGGACCGCACGTAAGGTACACTCTGGAAGACGGTAGCCGTTGGATAAATATAATGTACATTGACAAGTACCTGGTAGTCGCTACGCATGAATGTTTGTTCGTGGGTTCTACTACAAAGTAGACTCCGACAACAAGCACGGGCAGATAACATCCTGCGGCGTTGTTGGGCGAGTCATGAGAGTGCGGCGATGGCAGTGATGGCGAGCAAGGGAAATTCCTTTTAGATAAGCACGATGACCCAGAGTATCCAATGTTCGCCGTAATGCATACAGGACTGAGCTCCGCAGCCTATTGCGAGCAGCGCCCTGAGGAACTCAAGTGCGTTAATCCTGTCATGTTAATGTTCGAAAATTAGGCAGATCTTATCAATAGCTGACCGGGATCGATCTCACAAGCGTGAAAGTATGATAACAATCGAGGTATGGGTGGATGCAATGAATTGATAAATTAATTCATGACTTGGACTCTTGTGAATCAATCAGCACGATTGTTTTGGGAGACGATATGCCGACAAAGGGCTACGCAGCATAATCAGTGCACTAATCTGTAGCTCAGTGTTCAGTCTGCCTCCGCCGATCATTCGGTATTCATGGAGCGAAGCACCCCGTGTGCATTTGTTTTCAAAACGTGTTTTCTGCAAAACCTGTGTCGAAGTAGACACGCCGCCTCGGAGGCGTTCTACGATAGAGATTTACCCTATATCTTTTTAGGCTCCTCACTCAAGGAGCTCCATACCTCATTTTAAAAACGACCTCAGCAAAAATCAAATTCCGTTTCCGATGAATAATCACGTGGCTCAAGTATACAGAAATGCCATTTTTCGATATGATATTAATATTGGCATTCCGACGGCTTTGGGTTAAGGAACCCCGTCATTCAAAAAATAAATGACGGAAACGCGCTATCTCTATCGTAGAACGCGTCCTTGGGAGACAGTTTCCACCGGACGGGGCGCTGCCGTTGGCAGATCTACTGCACCTTCACGGTTATGTTCACCCAAAGGAAGATTCAAGTATTAAGCTACGATGCCGATTGCGCCCTCGTTTGCCCCATCGAGGGAGACGAACCAGGGCTAGAGAATATTTCAACAGACTCGCACCAAACACTTGCGCCTTAGAGCTCCAAGAGCTTGTAGGCTACCTGTGCACCGTTTTGGGCGAGAGTTGGGTCAGTCGCGTTTTTCCCCGAGGAAACGCGGAGGGAGGTGAAGGGAACGAGGGGGGGTACCCCCCCCCCCCCCCCGCTGCGCCCCTCGCCCTCTCGGGAGTGGATTAGATGTTCGCGGTTGCAATCAAGCGTTTACGAACCAGAGACATAGCCATGACTGTGGTCAATATAGGTTCCTCGGTCCCAAAAAAACAAATCAACACCAAGCAGTAGCAGCCAAACATATCACAGGCAAGATCGTCAAGCGTGTGCCGGGTAAATTATCGACGGCCCTTCGTCGGATTTTTTTACCGGTCAATCGATACGGTCAATAATGAGCGGTGCATCTCCTATTGATCACCAGCGCCATCGCCAGGATCCCCTGCGCTTCTCTTCCGCCTAATGCTACAGTAGTACTGTACGGTAGCTGGTGGGCACGTTGGCTATGCGTATAGGAGTGAGAGAGAACTTTAAGCCGCTCATACCTTGAACAGAGAACAGGTGCTTTTTTCCCTGAGGTGTGGCGCCTTTAACTCTTAATTTCATAACGATTGCGGTGTTCGTCACTGGCCTTGCCCATGTAATCGCTTTTCGCACGCTCAACTTCCTCTACCGCTAAACCTGCTCTGAGCTAGCGGTTCCCCGGATCACACCGAAGCTCCTTGCCGAGAGGGCTTACTCTGCGAATACGCAAAAAAGGGCAAACGATACGTGAGCCCCAGAGGCCAAAATGGAAAACAACGGAGGATTTCGGCCATCCCTGGACATTTAAAAAAATGATCATTGGGATATTTCAAGTGAACTCAGTTTTAGAGTTCACCCCCCCCCCTCCCCACCGTAAAATAGGAACGCCCGCAGCCAACGAAACGTTCCACGCAGAATTCGAGAAAGACATCAACGCGTGGGCGGAGGCGAACGTAAATTCGTCAGAAAGGGAAGACAGCAGTGTTCCAGAAGGGTTACAGAGAGAATTCACGAAGGAATAATAAATAAAAGTGTGTAGCTAACCTTAGGAATAGAACGTCAGCAGGCGCAGACCAAACAGTGAATTAACTGATGACCTACGAGGAAGAAGGAATGCTTACCATGATGGTTATGCTGTATAACTGGATAAGGGAAAACGAGTACGTACCTATTACGGGGGGCATACTGTAGTAAATAGGACCTACGGTACACACAAAAAACTATATTTTTCGCTATTTTTACTAATATTGTTTGGCCCTATTTACTATGCCCCCCCGCAATAGGAGGTGGGGAGAAGGACTAGTGTTGTAGTAAACTTCTTTAAGAAAGGAGAAAAGGTTGGCCCGAGGGGTAACGCTGTTAAGCGAAGTAAGCAAAACATTTTGTAAGATTTTGAACCACAGGATGAGACCAATGATGGAGGAGAAAGCCCAAACGAGCGAAGGGTAAGCAGGGTTTAGGGAAAACCGTAGCTATGCAAACCATGTAAACGCCTCAGGTAAAATAGTCCAAGGTAGGAACGGCACGGGGCTAACAGCGTACTGTTTATTTTTAGATGTGCAGAAGGCCTACAACACAGTATGAAGAAAGGGGTTGTGGGAAAGTTGTAGGGAATTGGTATCACAGGAAATATGTGGAGAATGATGAAAAGGATGGTGGAATGTGCAAGAAGTGCTGTGATGTTGGACGGGGAAATATCGAAGCCTGTTCATATTTTACAAGGAGCTGCACAGGGATGTACGCTATCAGACATATATGCAAGGTAAATACCACGTATTGACGACCTGATAGTAACAGCCGAAGCAGGAAAGCATGGAGTCACTGTGAGGGAAGATACGATGTGTCGGGGTTGATGTTTGCGCATGACCTCGCGGGGATATCAGAACACCCGAAGGATTGCAAAAACATTTAGTGAAGGCCCTAGAATATATTAGGAAATAGAGAGTGACGGCGAATGTGAAGAAGTGCGCAGCAGTTGTATGTAGCGAAGATGAGGTGAACCCGGTAAATTTCAGTTGGAAGTGGGGAGGAGATGTATTACCGATCGTAGAACCTACCTTGGCGTAACGATATCAAAATATTTATCTTCGAATACACACACCGAAAGTAATAGGGAAGGGTAAAACACATGTAGGCAAGATGGATGCGACCCTAACAGACTCGCGCCTTGACACTAGGACCAAGATATGTATCCTGATGAATGTGTTAGTACCAAGCTAGAATATGCAGGAGAAGTATGAGAAGGGAACGCGAAACTCGTGAAACAGTTGAAAACAGTGCAGATGACAGCAGCTAAAGAATCCCAAGATGCTCAAGTACGACTAGTAATACTGTACATTAAGAGCAGAATTGAGGGTATATCCACTCAAGTCAAATATAGACATGCGAAAGTGAAAATGGCAATATAAAATAAGGAACATGCCAAAGAAGAGGTTGCCACCCATAGTTGATAAAGCTGTATGGGAGAGAGTAACAAAAGGGCGAGCTCGAATACTGTGGGTATTATTGGTATTGTGTGGCTATACCCTGGCAATGTAGGCAAAGGCTGTGTCCTCAGCGTAAGCCGAGTG
>JBBMHQ010089840.1:0-10807 GCA_037834295.1 Postelsia palmaeformis | reverse complement strand
AAGGGTCTTGGTCGGTGGTCGGATCGTCTGCAAATACGAGACGAATGCAGGTTTTGAGTGCATTGTATGGCCGAAGAACTATATCTGGTGTACTGCCTGTCGGCGTGCGTAATGTGACGTTTTCTCGGCTGCCCGACCTGACACCTTTGACCGCAGATGTAAATAACTACCACCGTACTACTATGATATTCCATGATGGGCTATGATGCTGGCACACAAGTAGTCATGCCGGGTTACAGCGTCAGCATTTTCAAAGAGTACGTCTGTTATTTCTTAGAACTAACTGTTTGAGCTGTGAGCCGGCAGGTCTTTGCGATTGATACCAAAAAGGTAAGTACCGTAAACCATCAGCAAACCGACTCCAGTCGGCAACTCGGATGGCGAAACTGTTGATAGCTAATGGCTAACAACATACTTGCCGCCTTTAAATCAGGCGAGCCGAATCATCCCTCCCCGATAGAGGGGGCGAAAATCTAATGTATGCCGCATTCGATAATCTTTCCTACAAGTATGAAAACCCATTCAATCAGGGAGTCCGCACCTCCGGGAAACGACTGGCTGTTACCGTAATTTGACTGACAAACACAGTAGTAGTTGGTGACTTCGGTCGTGCCGACTCATTGTCGTCCTAATTTATCTCTGTTTTTTTCGCAGGAAAAATAAATAATTGGGAAGAACAGTTTTGTTTTCGTAAATTCAGGGACTTTTAATCAGCGAGCAGAACGAATGAGTAGAGTTACGCGTCCAGTGCAAGAGCGCCGGTCGTATGTTGGTATGCTTGGGAGCAAGGTATGATGCTGTCTGACGCGTGAAAGGCAGGGTTGCACCTACGTAGTCCGGTTTTCTGGGGCTTCTCTCTTGATGATATATATGCATGCTGCTATCAATAATATTAACTCCCCCTATAAGTGTTGTTGACAAAAAATGAAAGCGTAACCCGACGAGCCTCCCGTAGGCTATCATTAGTAAGAGTGTCATGGGATGCTTTACAGGGGTCGCACTAACGGTATCACAGCGGTTCTGGATGTTCAATCCAGTCTATTCAATCAGTCGGAAATATTTTGGCAAACAAAAAGGTTCAGTATCCCTACTACTGTACCACTGGAGTGGCATTGCTCCATTGCTCCATTGCTCCATTGCTCCATTGCTCCATTGGTCCCCTTGGAACTGCCTCATTTGTACCTTTTATTAGTTTAGTGCCTCATAAGTGGAACTGCCTCATTTGTCCCTTTTACTAGTTTAGTGCCTCATAAGTGCCTCAACAGTGCCTCCTTAGTGCCTCATGTGTGCTTCATTTGGCGGCAGTGAAAGGGTGATACTACGTTAGGGACTTGGGTTTACTTGAATGTAGTACAGCACGGGTTGCTATCATAGCTATTACCAGATATGGCGTATACTGCGGGGAATTGTGATTTGAATGTCAGGGCCAAATAAATGCAAGGGGCTGTACAATGCGACACGCGACTATATGCGATGAGTCTGCCATTGCTGGGGTCAAAGCAATACATAGTAATACATAGCAATGCAAAATACATTGTAATATTTAGTGAGACATAGTATTATAGTGCATAATACATAGTAATGCATGGTAACTTTTTTTTCTTTTCCTTTTACATCATCACTTTCACTTCCTAGCCTAACTCGTACGAGGTTTTACCCTCGACGACCATCTGGGCAGGCCGTGGTCACAGGTGAAGGTGTCTACCCTTCTGCCCCCCGGTAATACATAGTAATACATAGTAATATATAGTAATAATAATATATTGTACTTCATAGTAGTACATACAACAGTAGAAGTAACATTATTCAGAACCCAAGATGGACCCAACGACCATTGTACCCCTCTATACATAAGATAAGTGTACACAACCATTCTTTGTTACGGATTTCTCCCATCGGCAACCTCTCGCAATAGAGTGGAGGTGGCGCATCGGACATATATTTTGTTTCGCGTCACCTGCAAATGTCTGGCCATGGCACTTCGGAGGTATCGCCTCAAGCAAAACTCGCACTGGGCCGTCGCCACCCCAGAATCCTGTCAGACGACAGCAAGCAAGACATGTACGGCATTTGCAGGCATTACAGTATATACAGCAGTATACAGTATACCTGTTATATTGCTACAAAAGCGGCGACAAAGCAAAAGCGACGGCAATTGCATCGTCTAGCTGAAATTATCCCTACAACATGAAATATGTCACCTACGGCGTCACAATAATATATAGATTTACAGTATCTTCTTATTTTTGCTGTGCGACAGAGGCCGCCAGCAGGAGTTCCTGAGAAGGCGTCGCGAACTGCGCTACACAGTTACTGGGGTCGGCGAAACTATTGGGGTCTCGCTTTTCCGCATGGAGTCGCCACACGCCCAGTCGGCATTTTGAAGGAGATAGTGTCAAGCCAAGGGTGCGTGAAGTTTGCTCGCGCTGCCGTTTTTACGTCAGGACCGCTGTGTTCAACATTCTACGCGCGTGCTAAGGGTGGCAAGTGTGGAAGAAAAAAAAAGCGTGGTGGGCGTAAAGTACTGTATATCCTGATACACTTTCCCCCGACCGCTGGAGGATACGGCTATTTTTTGTCTTTTGTTTTACAAACATTAGTGCTCCTCGGACTTGGCATCCACTGGCATCCAGTGACCATAGTTCACTCGCCGTACACTCGCCTTCGAAGCCGACCTCTCCCTGGAGCTGACAGGGGCAGGACTTGCGTTCCCTTCCACCTCCTGATTGTCGTGATTGCCGATCTTCTTCGCCGACGGTGGCGTTTGAGGCTGCCGAGGTGGTCGCGACGGGGGGTTTCGTTCGCTCCTGAACCCTCGCCCAACTTCGGCCGCTTCGCCAATAGTAGCAATGGCAGCAAGGGTAGCGTTGCCTCCCTTCGTACTGTCAACGGTATGATTGATCGTCTTGGTGGCGTTGGCGTTGTTTGCATCGCTACTCCTATTACTCCTATTATCCGAACGAGACCCCTCCGAAGTCGAGGGAGAAGAAATTGGGGTGCCGGTCGTCTGTAGCGTTCAGCAGGTTGAAGCAACCGGTGGGGAGTAGAGTGGAGTGGAAGGGGGGGAAGTGAGGGCAGGAGAACGGAGAGCCCCAAGAAGCGCGGCGTGGGCTCCTCAAACGCTGCTTGAACCCCCAACACTAATTTCAAGCAGTGGTTTCCGAATTTCAGTACCTACCGGATATTGCGAGGAAACTCACCATAGGTTTCGTGAACCACCCGCCAACCACGCTCAAACCGTGTGCGAGTATACCACTTCTACAGTAGACGAAGCTGGTCGATATCCCAATGCACTACTGTATACGTCGTACATATGCCTTTCGACGGAATCGCGTGACCTACGGAATTTCACCTTGAGTAGGTCAGTTGATGATGCTTTCCTTGAGGGAACAATTATTGCGCTCTCGTTACGACCCCTCCCCTGCGTTCCCTCAACCTGGGGCCTTGTTGTTGTAGTCGCATGCGCCCCGCACTCGTCCGAGGAAATATCGCTATCGAACAACAGGCCCGCCGCCGACCCCGCGGCAGCGTTAGCAGCAGCAGCAGTACCATCATCATCATTATCAATATCATCATCATCCGACGACGACGACGATGACTTCATCTGGGTCGGCGCCTGACTCTGGTCGCGCCCTCCAGGGGTGGCGGCTTCCGTGTCAACGCTAACGCTGTCAGACGCATCTCCATCGTGCGTGGAGGCGGAGGACAGTTCCGACACTACGCCAGTGGCAGCACCAGCGGCAGCACCAGCGGCAGCTGTGGCAGCTAGTGTGGACGGCGGGATCGCGGGTGGGGATACACGAGGAGTCGACGAACCTTTCGGAAAACGTTCAGAAGAACCTTTTCCGATAATGTCGGCGTGCCCTGAGCCTGAACGGAAAGGATCTAACTCCATGCAGGACAATCCTGGGGAGTATGGGGAGGGAGAGGAGGACGGCATAGAAGAGGAAGATGGCGCGATATGGCGTGTGGCGGGTGCTCGGCGTTGCTCTCCCAGGTGACCTTGTGAGTTACCTATGGTGGTATTGGGGAAGTCCGGCACTATAGATGATGACATTGGTGGCGGTGGTGAGGACGGTATTTCCGCGCGGGCTAGCGAAGCCCCGCTCGGGATTTCTCCCCCGTGCCTCGGGAGTTGCACTGGTGTTTCCGAGTTGTTTTGTTTGTGCTCACTACCACTCTTTAGTGGGGGTAGTGGGATACAGTTATCTGCAAGTTGACACCTGAAGGGGCTTGTCGTACTTCGGGTGACCTTGGGGTTGTGTACGCCCTCTGAAGCCGGTCGTCTTTCGGACCGAAGGTTTGACTCGCCTACGAAACGCTCTGGCTCGTCATCGACAATATCATGGACGACATCATCGACAGCATCACCCACAATGCCACCGGCAGTATCATCGCCGATATCCTCGATAGCTCGACGGAAGCGGCGGGTATCATCGCCGCTATTTTTTACGTCATCAATCTCTTTTGCGCGTGTCGTCACGATTTCTGCCTTTCCTGTAGACAGGTTTCGCCTTTCTTGCTCAGGGGTCCCTTTGTCGCCAAGCACCATCTCCGCATCTGCTGACACACCTACTGCTGCGTGCACTGATGCGCCTACTTTTGCGTCATCACGAGGTAGCAGTGCCGCAGAAGGCGTTTCTAGCGCTGTCTCCATTGCTGAAGCACTGCTACCCACTTCTCGAGGAATTGTGACGCCGCCGCTTCCCCCGTTCCCGTTAACGGCTTTCATGAGGGGGCTACGATCCATCACAGTTTTCCCTGTGAAGGTCCGTGTTGACGAAGCTGATGGTATCGGAACGTGTTCTCGTCGGGTGGGCTTTAGCAGCAACTGCCGGTCTTCCAGGGTATCCGATGAAACGGTGTCGATAGTGTTGAGGGCAGCATCGAGCACGACAGGTGCCCGATCGGCTTTGGGTGCCGATAGGCGCTGAACAATGTGTCGCGTGGCATCCTGGATGACCTGCCGTTGTATTCACGGCACAAATATATACAAAGTTATTGAAAACCAACGGCCTAGGAAGGGGAAGTGAAAAATAATCTCGGGTACATTATCGGACATATCGCATGTTATCGGGCATATTACAGAACAATATCAGACTTGCTGTCGACATGTGAAATGCATCGACCATATCGAACATGTTGAACGTATCGGGCATATCGGGCATATCGGACGGAGGGCGAACATGCACGAGGCTATGTCTGTATTCACACGGCTTGGCTGTTCGCCCGCTCACCACTGGCTGGATGTTGGGCGTCCCGTAAGGAACCGAACAGAAGGACGAGGGTAACGGGGGGAGAGAAGTGCACTGCGCCGGCAAAGTGCTGCAGTGTTGTCAATAGTCAATGCACCTCGATTCCCTTTGATAAGTCGAGCTTGGCATCGATCCGTCTCACACGTCCGCCTGGCACTATTTTTTTTTACGTACGTCTTTACTCGAACTTTCTGGACGAAATTACTCGTAGCCAGGGGTCTTTGGACAGGGCCCTCTTCCCCTTGCCTACAGTATACAACGGGAAGTTTCCCCCCCCTAGTGGGGACACTCGACTTATCATACAGGTATACTATCAAATAAGGCCTACGGTACGCGCAAAAACCTACCGGGTATATAGTTTGTTAATTTACTAGCATTATTTCGTCTTATGTCCCCCCGTAACAGTAAGAGTAGGAGAGATTTTTCGTGACCGGGTGTCGGAGCAGCGTTCTCTCTCCCCGCCCGACCACAAGGCTTCCTTCCCTTTGTGGGATGCTCGATACACGATATTTATCACTCAATAGGTCCTCGAGATTACCCGCGCCGGCCTGACGGACCTGGACCTGACCAACATCGAGTGGTTTGTCGACGACGCTCTCGCCGGTTGGCAAACTCCCGTTACCATATCTCTGTTACCTGAATCTGGCGCCACAAATCCTCGAGTTTGGGGCCAACACAGATGTTGGCCTTTTTCGTTTGCAAGCCATCGTCCACAGCGGTGGCTATGATCCCCTGGACATACAGCAGTACATAGCAACAAGGGGGACCACATTAAATAGGACATACAGTTTGCACAAAAACCTATATATTTCGCTATTTTTACTAAAAATAGTTGGTTTTATATATACTATGGTCCCCCGAAATCGTCGCGTGGCTCAGTGCTCTATTTCATATCATTTCAATGTCAAACCATTTCAGATGTTTTTTTCACGAATCATTTGTTCGGAATGAGTTCCTGTCCCGCTTGGTGCACGCAGTCAGCATGCCTCCAGGTAGCCGAACAGAACGTCAGCGTGGTCAGCAAAAGTGCGCGAAAACTTCCGGCTGACAAGGAACTGGGACCTCATACGTTAATGGTGTGTCCCGTCAGGTATCAACCTTCTGACGGCATCAAGTGTAGAGGTGAAACCATACGCGCGAAGTCCTAGGTATGACCTTTAGCATCGGAGCGACGGCTTGCTGATCGACGTAATATATGTACATGTAATGCCCTCCTATAAACGTCGGCATTTTAATACTCGGTACTCGGTACTCGGTACTCGGTAATCGGTAATCGATACTCGGTACTCGGTACCGGTATCGTATGCCATTGGCAGCGATGGGAATGGAATCCACCCGACCGCAAAGGAAAGTTAGTCACCTCCAGGCGAGCAAGCCTGCCGCTCATGCCCTGATGCCTCTCATCTCCCGTGACAATTGATCTTCTCACGTTGCTCACATCCTGCACAACCTTCCCGCGTAGGGCATGGCAGCAGGCAACCCAGGCAACCGAGTCATTGAGGGGTCGAGTCGGCTAGGTATGTAGCGCGCCAGTCCTCGCCGACGCTAGAACACTCGTCATTGTCCTCGTAGTCGTCCTACAGTAGTTATAATAGTCATCATAGTCATCATAGTCACCATGGTTATGATATCTTCATTGTAATCACACTAACCCTCGTTATCGTATTAGTCGTAGGCATCATAATCAATAAAGTCACTATGCTCATGGTAGACATCGTAGCCATCATTGCAAGCACATCAATCCTTGTTATCGTAGTCCTCATACTCATCATAGTCATCATGATATTCATGGTGTTCCTGGTCTTCATAATCATAGTAATCAACCATAGCCATCATATTCCTCAGAGCCCTGAATGAATGCACGCTGCGAGAGGGGTAGCAGTTTTTTTGTCTCTTGAGGAAAAATTTCTGACTCATGGAGGTCCTTAAGGGCACTGGCAGCACTGAGCAACTAGGCTATAAGGCAATAAGGCATGCCGCATCGTTTTTGAAAACAAATACTTCAATGTAAACTTAGGCCGAGAGATTGTTCATCGAGTCCAGCGTACGCCTAGTCTCAAAAGCTCATCGAGTCCAGCGTGCGCCTAGTCTAAACAACTGTTTTTTAGCGTCACAAAAGATCTATCTGATATTGGGAGGCCCTAAAAGTGAGTAGCCCCAGGAATGCTATCAGGAAACTCCAGATGTGGCCCTTTCTTTCGCCGTACGATCCTGCGTACATGGTATACAGTGGTATGAGGCAATATTCCTTTTCTTCCGCGTGCAGTACATGAAACGTTTGTGCGTTTACACGTCCACGCAAAGTGGTCTGCGGAATCGTTTGCGGGATGGTCCGCGGACTAGTCTGCGGAACGGTCTACGAAGCGCAAACCCTGATGAAGCTCCCTCTATGTAGCGCCGCCATGACGTTGCCATCGAAGTACAGTACTATTGTGCGGAACGTATACGTAGCGTTTTTCGTAACACACGCTTGGTGTTGTTTCATCTCGTGTGACTGCCTCGCTCTCCCGATCACATCATGGCCGAGCTGACACCGACCATACTTCATAAAAATAATACAATTGGGACGGGTTTTTGCTTTTCGTGCTCCCCGCAACACGGATCTACCGTACCTACCGTTATATCGCAGCGCGTACAACAACCATTATATCGCGTACCTACCGTAGGCACGGTCACAGCTTACAACAACCATTATATCGCGTACCTACCGTAGGCACGGTTACAGCTTACAACAACCATTATATCGCGTACCTACCGTTATATCGCAGCGCTTACAATAACCATTACATCGCAGCGCTTGCACTTGCACCATCATGGATGGGAAAATCGGGAGGCAAGGTTGGAAGCAGCATTTTCCTTGCCGCTAGAGAGCACCGACAACCACAACTTTCTATATATTTCCATTTAAAAACGGATTGGTGAGCGCAGTACAAGATACCTGACGAAATAAAATAAGTAGCAAGAACGGCAGGTTGAAGAATCAACAGAAAAAAAGGAAGTTTGGGAGGCGTTATCACTGAAGCTAATACGGGGGGCTATATGAAATAGGACCTACGGTACACACGAAAACCTGAAGATTTCGCCATTTTTACTAACAACGTTTGGTCATACTGTATTTACTACGGATCCCCGTTAAGGCAATCAAGACAACCATCCTGAAGAAAGACATCCAGCCTGGGCCAGCTTTCCTGCTTCTTACAATATTGTCTCCTAAAACAATCGTTCCCTTATTCTCCACTACTGTACTGTAGTTCTCTCTTTTGTTGATTGAACTATACGCCCCCCCCAGTTTGATTGACTATTTTTGCATTTGATAATGTCTACCCCCCCCCCCCCCCCATTTGGATCAGGTATGGAGTGCACCGAAAGCAAATGACTCCGAAGCCCATTTTCTTAAGCCTAGCCCTAGCCCTAATGGCTTTCGAAACGAACTTCTTCGGCTTTTCTTTTGGCAGTTGCTACTGCGTACTGGTACTCTCACCTCCCTCTGTTCTCTTAACCTAGCTTCCCTTTCTCGCCCCAGCTCTTCCTCCAGCTCCTTGGTTCGCCGAACGTCGGAGGCTTGCACCTGTTCGGTCAGGACGAAACGGGGCCACACGCGATGCCAGCAGTAATCATCACCTCTGAGTTAGTGGAAGCACAAACACACCTGCACACTTTCGGGTCGTGACTGTTTCGTCAACGCGCATAAAACAAGGACCGACGATCCCATCTTCACCCATTAGTTGAATAAAAAAGGAAAAACGCTTGAAGCACTCGAAACGCTTGTACCAGGTACCTCTGGAATTGGTGCGATATCATTTTGGGAGCCTTACAGTTGACGTTTTTGTTTTTTGGTCTGAAACGGTGCCGCAGGTTCGCCACAAAAAATGACAGACCAAAATCAGCACCATGCCAACCGATCCGCCTTGAGTAGATACTTCGAACTTTATAGTTACCGGTATGTTCTATTACGAGGGCCATAGTTAATAGGACCAAATATTGTTACTAAACATAGGGGCAAGTATAGGGGTTTGTATATACCGTACGTCCTATTTACTATGGCCTCCCGAAATAGGCACTTTCAGGCCGCACATGAAAGCTAAACTAAAGGACACCAATCTACGAAATCTACGAAATCTTCGAAATCTAAAGCCTACCATTGCGGTAAGTATGACATACAGCAGTTGTTATCTCGTTGGTTTAGAGGCGAAAAACCCTATTCGCGATGTCAAACGTCAATCGATCTGACTGCTCTGTTTTTTATCGTCCCATTTATTTGTTTTGCCTTCCCTGCTCCTGCTCCCTCCTACGTAGCCGTGACTCAGACCCTTATTTCACATCCCCGCTACGGCACAGGCGTTTTCAGTTAGTTTAGCGCGAGTTCAGCGTGAGAAAGTTTCATCACTTTCCCCTCGTCGACTCTCGTCTGACTGTGCGTACCCGAAACTTTCAGGGGCGTACAACAAAGGGATGAAAAATGGAGTGGTCAACTCAACGAATCTACTACAACAGTGGTTCACGTCTACTGCAGGTGCGCAATTGCCGCTGTACAGTGAGAGGTTGGGCAGTATTTGCATACTGTATTGCATATCTGACCCAGGGAACATGTGCGACAATATATCACGCAGGTTGTTTGGGTCCCAGTCCCGGTCCCAGTCCCAGTCCCCGGTAACATGAACTATTGCGGGGGACTATAGTAAGTAGGACCAACTATTGTTAGTGCACAAAGGCAAATATGTAGGTTTTTGTGTCGTATTTACCATGATTCCCCGTGATAGATCGTGCAGATTCTACAGATCTACGTACCTGCCTTGAATAATCTACTGTAGATAGTGAATTGGGAATCGATAATGGATTGTCCAAGGCGCGAAATCTAATATTTATCTATTTCTCTATTCATCTATTCATCTCCTCAACGACTCAATTCTATATCTACTGTACTGCAGACCGACAACAATCGCACGCACGGAAACGTCGAATTCCTTTTCTTTCGTAGCAATCTATCGCAATATAGCAGGAGCGGCACAAACACGTATGGTACGCAGGTTGGCAAATGCTCTTCCTTACGAACCCTAACCCAACCTGGGTCATCCTCCGCTGGAGCCTGATTTCGACGTCTTCTACTTCCTTGGAAACGCGTGCCATCCTCTCAGCTTCCCCGGTGGCCAGTCGCTGCGCGCAGGAGGAGTATAGCTGGATTGTATTTTCCCATCACAAAATGCAGCAGCTGTGAGTTCGACCGGTTGAGTGGTTGATTCACTTCGTCAGGGGTACGCTGTGAAAGCGTTGATCACACTGAGTACGCAATGAAATACAATGATACCTCTTGGTTTCAGGGAGACGACTGTAGGTATGGAGCATGAGCATGGGGTGAAAATGATCAAGATAAAATCTTAAAATACAGCAGTACAGAAGTACAGCAGTACAGCAGTACAGCAGTACAGCAGTACAGCAGTGCAGCAGTACAGCAGTACAGCAGTACAGCAGTACAGCAGTACAGCAGTACAGCAGTACAGCAGTACAGCAGTACAGCAGTGCAGCAGTACAGCAGTACAGCAGTACAGCAGTAC
>JBBMHQ010089829.1:0-10807 GCA_037834295.1 Postelsia palmaeformis | reverse complement strand
AACATCGTGGGAAGCCGACCTGCATGCCACGAAATTACCAACGAAGCTGGCGACTGTGTCACCGAGGATGCCACCGGTGATGACGTTGGCGCTATCCAGGTGCCGCCGCCGCCACCAGAGGCTCCACTTCAAGTGATATTTCCGCCTGTGGTGGCGCCGGCACCACCGGAGGTACCGCCAGCCCCGGGGGGGATGTCACCGTCGTCTCCACCGGGGACGAAGAACCCTCAGTTCGAAGACCACAACAACCCAGACCCTTCAACCGTGGCGGACGGGCGCGGGTGACAAGGACGACGACGACCGCGCCACTTCAAGCGGGGAAACCGCTGGTGATGACGCCGGTGCCACCGGACATACCGTCGCCGCCGGGGGAGATGTCACCCTTATCTCCATCGGGGGTCAAGAACCTTCAAGTCGATGGTGACGAAGCCCTCCCAGTGAACGAGCTCTTCAAGCGGGACGGACGTGTACGAGGACGAGAGCGTGCCACCAGGCGTTCAGTAAGGCGAGGCCAGCTGACTACGCACTTTGGAATCAGCGACCGCCCAACCAGCTCGCCCCTGCTCTGCCAACGTGTGAAGCGGGACAACTCTCGGAGCCCGCGACCTACCAGGAGGCAATGCTCTCGCCGTACCATGCCGACTGGCCCTATGCAGTTGAGAAGGAGATCGCCGGACTCGAGAAAGCTTGAACATTCGGGAATGCTCAGCAGCGAAAGGGGGGGAACCTGGTATCGGCCGAGTGGGTGTTCACGTGGAGGGCAGATGGTAATCGCAAGATAGAGAGAGCGCAAGCGCGACTAGTGGCGAGAGGACTTAGCCAACGCCCTGGAGTTGACCTATATTGAAACTTTTGCCTCCACCCCCGTCGCGTCTTGTATCCGTATGATGGCTGCGATCGCCTGCAAGTTAGAGTCGAATTTATGACATTTACCTGTACATGAAGCGTTTGTCCACGCCGAGTTCCAATAACTGGTTTCACTGCGGATACCACAGGGCTGTGGAGATCTGAGTGACAAAGTACTGCGCTTGAATCGAGAGCTATACGGCTTGAAAAAGGCGTCGAGAACCTGGCAATGAGACCTGATCCCCAGCCTGAAGAGTCTTAGTCTTGAACAGAGCCTCGCAGATCCGTGTGGTTTTCGACTAGTCGAGGCTGGGTCGGTTTCCATTATAGCTGTGGTTCACGTCGATGATATTTTTGCGGTAGGCCGTAAGGAAAGTTGTTACCGTTTTGGCGATGACCTGAGCCACCTTGTGCCCATCAATGACCTTGGCGATATGCGATGGTATGCTGATTGCCACTATCCCCGAGACAAGGTCGCGGGTTTACTGACAATCTTGCAGAATGCCTCCGCGAAGGAAATGGTGGAGCAAAGTTGGCGTGACCGCTGATAAGAACACTCCACTTTCGCCTGATTCGTTGCTCGAGGTGTTTGACGAGGAGAAGCCCACTAGTGACTGGCCGCATCGTGAACTGGTAGGCAGTTTGCTCTGGCTTTCTAACCAGACGAGACCTGATATCTCGAATGCTGTCAGGGCGGTAGCAAGGTGTATGCATGCCCCAAGACGGAAGCACTGGCTGGCTGCGAGAGGGAACTTGGAGTATCTGAAGGGGACAAGTAGCTACGGAATTACGTTCCAGAGGTGCAGTGGGTTCGAGTTGGTGGCTTATGCAGACGCAGCGTATGCCCCCGGACACAGCAGGAGGAAATCTTGCTCGGGTACACAATTCGTACAACAACTCAGGCGTTCTGGGGCCTCCCCACAGGCTCGATTGGGTGGTATGAGGTGTATTCGGGAGCCTTGCGCCCAGACCAAAAATATGGTTTACCGTACACTGGCTAGCCCGTTGTCTCCACAACAAGTTTTCCCTGTAGCCTCCAGGAATGTATCACAGCGTGGTTCCGTTGTGCATGTATGCATCTCGAGGCATACATTCGTACGAGTAAAACTTGCGTCGCTCTGCCTCTCACCCGTACAACCGCGTCTATACTCGTGCTTTCGTGTGTACGTGTGCCCCAACCCTTACGGGATATTTGCTTTTCTCTACACGACCCGCCTCCCTCTACCAGGACCCGATCACCGCTCCACGCATCGTTCTTCGCTTATCGTTAAAAAACACCTTAACGTCAGTCGACAATCCCTACACTTCCGAACACACCGTGTTGTTTGTCTGGGACTCAATGAATCCAGTCCTCGCAGCAGATCCCCCCTGGTCACCAAAGTCGCGTCAGCTCGCCACCCGCTCTACGTTCGTCGCCCCAACGAGGCAGGAGTAGAGACGGGAGACAGGAAAAAAGGCACAAATTCATGGCTTGAATCGACAAGCTAGTGACTACTTCACGTTTGCTCGTGCTCGTTACAGGATCTCGTGCTTGCTATCGCCTGGCGTGGAGATGCTGTCCTACGCTCGGTACCTTGCTTGGATGGACTGAGAGTGGGCCTTCCCTTCCAACCAAACTTGCTCTATCCCAGTTCCGATGAATTCATGCCACACTCTCTCTACCAATGGGGTCGAGCAACCTGTTATGTTGCGGCTATTGTCATGCGGCTAATTCCTCCCCAGAGACGGGTATTTTCCTTCTCTCGCATTGGTTCCAGGACCTAACGTTCTCATCGAGGTCTCTGAAGATGCAATCAAGGTCGCCTGCCTACATGTTTCTGGCTGTCCGGCTGTCATTGCGAAACTAGCAACAGAACAAAAACGGTAGCGGTCAATTGTACCCGTGGTATAGATTCCAAACGTATTGCACACAAAATAACATGAATGACTGTTCCTCTGCCGTGCTTACATCTGGATCGAATGAGGTATCATGTGCTGGGATACTAACGAAGCAGTACCCTCAGGGAAACCTTTGGGTTAGGGGCCAAACACAACAATTTCGCAGGAACGCGTTCCACGTCAAGGTCGTGCTGCAATCATGTACCCTCCGGACAAAAGAGACCTGTGTTCAGGAAAACTGGCGAGATGGTTCGAGGGAAAACTTGTTTTGTTCTTGGGGTTGTATCATCAATATAGAACCTGCACCCCGAACTCCAAGTAGGGCCTCTCGGACATATGACAACAATCTGATCAACTACCCTTCATTGCGTCAATGCTATCTTCTCAGCCCAAGGTCAGCGTCTGTACGCGATTCGGACGCGTGGTACGATAGGGGTAGGCTCTCTCAACCGTTTCATGTTCTGACCAACGATAGCCCACACATGAGGAACGGCCCAACAGCGATATTTCTTACAACTGATGTTTTGTGTTATACGTACGGCCATACGACTGTTGGGATTGACCTTACATTATCCTCTGAGTCAGCTGGGGGCAAAGTAGCCAGCACCTCAAATGCGGAGCTGTAGAATATATGTATGGTGCACCTTCACCGTGCATGTATCTCTACCCGAGTGTATTAGCTTCCACACCCGAAAATACCAGCGTCAGAGGTAAAGCCGGCAACAGGCCTGTTTAGTAGCCGTTCTAGCACCCTCGTGATCTTCGGCACGCGTTAGTGAGCAGAGGCAGTTCCATGAATTGATGCTATCGTGGGCACGAGTAGCGTTCACAATGGTATGGTACATGACGAGTCCGTCCTTGAGTGAGGCCCATAGCGAGCCCCGCGCCAAGCCCGACGGCCAGCCCAGCCGTCGAAGCCACAACAAGGCTTACCGTAATGTTCATCGTAACGTCCTCGCAGGAAACCACCATTCAGGGGAGAAATTCTAGTTCCGGTTTGGATCAACCCTTGGTTGGATCAGGGGACCGCGCGGGTTACCGGCGGCTCGTGTAGAACGGTGTTGTTTTATCTGCACAATATGGGCAGAATCAGGTCCTGGTGAGATCGAGCTTTGGTGCGATGAGGGTGGCGTTTGCATACTGCCAGCTCTTGAGAACGACCGACCCATAGTTGACTGTGGGAGACTTGCAGTGAACAATGAAATGGGGGTTTATCGCGGGGCTTGTCCCGCGGTGTTGCCGCACACGGAGCGCGGGCCTTGACGCTGAAATTGCCGCGGAGCTTGCCATGGACCCTGTTGCGGCCCTTCCCGTGGACATTTCCGCCGGATTGTATGCGACGCTCGCCTTGACGAGTTAGCCGTATCATGTGCAGTGATAAGGCCGTGGACAGCAACGACTGATCTCCTGAGCCTACACTCTCAAACGTCCACCCGCCCACGCAGAACGAAGCGTTACTCACTGTGAGTATTCGCCCGCCCTTCGCACGACGGCATATCACGGCACTTCCAATGATACTGCCGTGGCAATCCCCCGCTTGCCACGGCAAGGCCCAACGGGTTACCATCGTCAACGACGCTGCAACGGCGCATGTAAAGGTGTCTACGCCACCAGCCACTAACGTGGCGCTTGAGCGTGCTCGTGCTGCCTACGCTATAGGACGCCAAGACTACCTTCGTTTGCCCCTGGTGCATGGGGTATGGCCACGTGGTGCAAGTATATGAGTCTCGTATATTCATCTCCTGCTGGCAACTCGGTTATGCTACAAGCCAAATATCTTGACTAACGCTTAAGGCTCATGACTCCCTTGGTTTACACTACTGAAACACTTTGCAGTGAACTCCCCACGCTTGAAAATCACGCTATCGCCGATACAATCCTTTCTTTCGGGTAGATAGATATACGGGGGAAAAAACGGTATGTGGGCGTTGCTCATGCCACCTGATGGTATACCTGATGGGTTAGTAACGCAAGCGGATGAGTAACATGCTCGTCTCCGGGACCAATGTTATTTTAACGCATAGCAGGAGGTTCGGCGGGAGTTACGTTGTCGGTTGAAGAGAGCTCGAGCAAAAAAGAAACGGATAAACAAAAAAAGTGAAGGATGATACACGGGTGAAAATAAAAGACAACGTTGATAAGCAGAATGCAGAAGTGAAAGAACAACGACCACAACGAATAACGTAAAATATGGGGGGAGTAATGACATCGGCGCGGAGAGGAAGGTAATGTGCCGCGAAGGACGACAGAAGAGAACACGATGAGGTACCCATGGCGTAAACTGAAAGTACGTTGGTGATCATGGTTGTGGTAAGGTGCGCATGCAGTAACCTGATCAGGCAAGCCAGATCATAACCAAAGAAAAGCAAATCAGCAAATAATATGTAATTTATGAACGAAGGAAGCCCAAGAAACACGGCAACTACCACTACTACGACTAATATTAACACCATCACGACCACGACTACCATAAGCACTGCTGCCACCACCGCAACCAGCAGCAATGAAAACAAACTGCAGGAACAACTGAGCGCAACCAGTAGCAATGGAGATAAACTGCAGGAACAACTGCGCGGAACCAATTACGATGACGGAGAGGATTAAAATCAGACCGCACAAGGAATGGAACTGAAAGCAGGTCAAGAACCGATGGTGGAAGGTGTACGTTAGTCGAGGATGAAGCGGCAATCCCGAAATATAATGGAAAAGCCACCATACGACAACGATAACGACCGCCACGACTACCATGACCACCATCACGACAAGGCCCGAATAAAACGAAATGGCAGGAACAAGCGGGCGGCACGAACTATTGCATAAATCAAGGGGGCTGAAGTCAGACCGCACAACGATGGCAACCGAAATCAGTCGAAGAACCGATAGCGAAAGGCAGCCGACGACGAAGCGGAAATCTTAACGATGATGGAGGAGCCACCACTATCACAACCACGACGACCACCAACATGACGACTACCAACACCATTACTTCAAGAACAAACACTAGCACAACTCTTGATAAAATGATAGCGAAAGGTAGCCGACGACGAAGCGGAAATCCAAACGATGATGGAGAAGCCACCACTATCACAACGACGACGACCACGAACATGACGACTACCAACACCATTATTTCAAGGAGAAACACCAGCACAACTCTCAATGATAACGATCGCGTTGATGTTGACGCCAATGTGAACGATGAAGAAGAGAAAACACAAAAAAAGCTGAGTAAAACCCGTGCGAATGGTGTACGGTGACGGCCGAGGCTGCGATACGCAGAGCGGAGGCAAGCGTTTAAGAATACGAATGCTTGACGGCGCAGTTCCGAAACAGACGTGCGACAACACATCAACCACTCAAGTCACTAGGAAGAGTCAAAAGCCTAAACATGCAGAGGAGAATGTCGAACAGACGGTGAAGGAGAAGGCTTTGTGATGCCGAGGCGTGATGGAGTCGTAAAGCCAACTAGGGCGTCCTGCTGAAGCAAGAAATAGGAGGAAGGGGGCATGGGTGGAGAGCACAGTAAGATATAACAGGGTAGAGGTCAATGCCGGAGTAATGGCGATGTTAATGGAAAAAACGGCATAGAGTGTTAATACAAACAACAGAAAAGGAAGAAACGGGCCAGAAAACAGAGTAAAGGCGAGGTAAAACAAGGGTGCCCAGAACAGAGTTGAGGAAACCTATGCAGAAATAATGGAAAACCCCTGGACCTTACGCTGCCACTGGAGGACCCAATAAGAGAAAGGAGTGTGTGGCCGAGGTCGTTGAAAGGCGTCTGAAACAACCAATAATGGTCCAAACAATTTTGACACCCATGAAAAATGCAAAGAAAAAATGAAAGACGGTGATGCCGCTCAAATGAAAGGCGATGCGTATGTGGGAGAAGCTGTACTCACAAATATGAACACCACAGAGAAGTGGATTTAAAAAACTGCGCGTGCTGTTGGCGTTGGGGACAATGATTGAAAGAAATTAACCACCACGTAAAATGTAACGTAAAAAATGAGACGCGCTGACGCCTTCCACATGATGAAAGGCGAGGAGAACGTGGTAAAACCCGGAAAGTACGCGTACTGTTGACGTCGGGAATCATGATGAAAAAAAAACACACCAGAGGACGTAGTGTATTCGGAGATAAAATATGTGTAGGTGGTGACGGCGGGAAGACTATGATGATACAGAAACGGTAAACTTGTGAGACAATGCGAGACAGGACCTACGCGGCAGTGGGCTTCTTCGCCTGGGCATCTTGCTTGGAGACGATAATGTGGGTGCGGACGTCCCCGACGAGGGCGGCCCGGTCAACGAAGAAGCAATCGTGACACGACACGAACGCGGGGGTGTCGTCGCCCGACGTGTCGACGAGGTCAACCTCCTCGAAGGTCTTGCCGCACTCATGCCATGGGTGCTCTGACGCAGAGTGCGCTGGGAGGGAAATGCACCCAGGCCCGTCTCCGTGCAGGTACCAGAATCGACGTGTCCCCTTCAGCGCGAGTCCACCCTCTGAGTCATAGATGCCTAGATACTTGGTGGAGCGCTCGAGGTGGCGATTGCATGCTAGGCAGGGCAGGGGGTTAACCTTCTTGTCGCTGTCTGCTATAGGGACTTGCATGCTGCAATTGGTGCACCTGAAAGAGGTTGACGAACGCGTTGAAGAAAGAGAGGGAAAAGGAATAATGTTATTAGTAATATGAGGGCGTTACTGTTATGCAGAGGCGCGGTAACACTGGGAACAAGCAAGCACAGGTACGATCTACCACAGGGTCATACACCAGCACACACAGCCAACAGCACAACAGCGCAGCTGGTGTCTTAAACACTGTGCCTACAAAGTACACGAGTGAGCTAGAGGCAAGCAGTGTGACGACCCGCGAGACATACGTGTTAACAAGGTCATACCAAAACCCATACGATTAATTTTTTTACAGCAGCACAACATGAAAAACGAGGCAACCACTCTTGATAGTTTTGAGCTAGAGACAGGTACTAGCACGCATCACCAACACAGACAGCAAACAGCACCACAAAGGCAGTGCTGCAAGTGCCTGTGTCAAAGATCGTGCGTTCAAATAACACCATTGAGCTTGAGGCAGGCACTGCGACGACCCACGAAAATATCATAAACCGACACAGGGCAGCACACACGAACACACACAGGAAAAGTGCAACAATACCAGTGCTGCTGGTGTCTCGAACATCGTGCCCATATGAAAAAACGCCTAGGTAGAGGCAGGTACTGATACGAACGACGATAGGAGCATACACCGACACAAAGCACCGAAGGATAACAAGAAAAACTGTACGGCAGGCTTACTGCTACAAGGTACAGCAGTACGTGAAACAGGGCCTCAGAATGCTGAAGGTCGGCATGTCAAACAGGAGTTAACACTCACCTAGAGGTACATACTCGTAACAACAACAGCACAACAACAGCTACAGCGGAGGTTCATGGAACCACGACCAATGTCGCCCAGGACGAGGAGTATCGTACCATACGGCTTGTACAGCAGCGGTACTTGTATGATACAAGGTACAGCAGTACGTACATACTCGTAACAACAGCAGCGCAACAACAGTCGCCGCAGAGGTTCTGCAAGGAACCACGACTAACGTGGCGGACACTGTTATGTCCATCGCTGACCCCTGGCTGGGGAATTAAAAGGGTAGTTTTGTCTGTAGACAGAGTTACGGCCTCCGCAAACGGAGTAACGGACAAAGCAGGGTTTATTGGTAGAGAGAATGTGGCATGGGCATGTCTGTATCGGGAACTGGGGATAGAGCAGATTAGCTGAAGGGAAAAAGCTCGCTCGCAGTCTTTCTATAAAGGGCATCGAGCGTAGGTCAGCATCTCGACGCCGAGCACGAGCGAGTACGAGGTCGTGTGACGAGCACGGGCAGACGTGGGGTAGTCGCTGGCTTGTCGATTCAAGCCAGGAATTTGTGCCTTCTTCTTTTCTACCGCCCCATCCTCCCTATTTTGTTTTTTCGAAGGGGGAGGGGGGGAGGCGTGAGTAGCTGGGGTACGGAAGAAAAGGTTATTTTTTTCTTCCGTGATGGTCCACTAGAGTAGTTCGGAGGAGTAGAATGGTATCGTACCATTCGGAGGCTTGGTCATCCGAGACAACTGTAGGCCGTACTAGTTAGGAACCCGGCCGGTATGATAGGAGGGAGAAAGACGTGGGATATGGTGGTCGAGATACTAGGGGTATTGCAGGAAGCTGCGATACAGGTATCTGACCGAGGGGAGGAACCTTTCTCTCTCCCACGACTCAGGAAACCATAATATAATGCAATTCAAAAGATATACAATAAACATACAGGGAGGCAAACAAATACATACGTAGCCGTGGCGAACGCCGTGATATGTTGCAGAGACGGTAGGAATCAGGATGGAGGCCGCACATACAAAAGAGCGTTATAACACGTCGCATCTATTAATAGCCAATTCGAAGTCGAAGTTGTACCGCATAGGGAGCGAAACTGACACTTGGCGTGCAGTTGGCGGCAACTGCATGGTTGACATCAACAGGACCTTGCGGCTTGTGAAGCATAAGAAAGCAGCGCCCTTACAGCCATACGTGGCGTGCACAACAGCGGAGGGCAGGAAGGAGAAGGATTAGCGCGACGACGCTGCGCAGCCTTACGTGCGTGCACAACAGACACGGACCCTAGTGATGGTTGCTGGCGAGGAGGACAAAAGCAGCACGGAGGGATCCACACAAAAACAAACAGCACGCAATATCACCTGGACGCACGGCGTCGTTCC
The DNA here is from genome assembly GCA_037834295.1 of Postelsia palmaeformis. Lineage (NCBI taxonomy): Eukaryota > Phaeophyceae > Laminariales > Laminariaceae > Postelsia > Postelsia palmaeformis. The sequence goes on along the minus strand of JBBMHQ010089829.1, from coordinate 1,314 downwards.
CGCTGCGTCGCAGCCTTAGCGGCCGCATTGGCCGCAGCCGCCTCTACCTAATGATGTCTGGGAGATTGAAACAACACCGAGGTAGGATGAGGGAAAGGAAAACACGGTTCTTAGTTCAGCTTGTTCTGCTGCTACTAATAATACTGTACAAAGATACATGTACGTACCTGCTATACTGTATTGCTTATCCCTGCATGTGCTGCTATACGCCACGCTTACTGATACAAGGTATAGCAGTACGTCAAACAGAGCCTCATAATGCTGAAGGTCGGCATGTCAAACAGGAGGAGCGGAGGACCACCGTAGCCGCCTCTGCCTCATGATGTCTGGGGGGTTGAAACAACTTCTTAGTTCAGCTTGTTCTGCTGCTACTGTACAAAGATACATAATACGTACACTGACTACATGCAGAGAGTACCTGCTATACTGTATTGCTTATCTCTGCATGTACTGCTGTACGCCACGCTTAATGCCACAAGGTATAAAAATACGTCAAACAGAGCCTCATAACGCTGAAGGTCGGCATGCCGAACAGGAGGAGCGGAGGACCACCGCAGCCACCTCTGCCTCATGATGTCTGGGGGATTCAAACAACTTCTTACTTCAGCTTGTTTTGGTGCTACTATACAAAGATACATAGTACGTCCACTGACTACATGCAGAGAGTACCTGCTATACTGTATTGCTTATCTCTGCATGTACTGCTGTACGCCACGCTTGATGTCACAAGGTATAGCAGTACGTCAAACAGAGCCTCATAACGCTGAAGGTCGGCATGTCAAACAGGAGGAGCGGAGGAGCACCAGCGAAATATCTCGCCGCCCGCCTGGTCAGACCTTGCTTGTGCCGACAGTTGTCCAGCTTGGGTATCGGCGGACGAGCCGCCGCTAGCAAGATCTTCGGCCTACCAGACGCCAAACTTTCTCACCCCACGGTTCCCTGCCTGCAATTTGTTCTGCTGATACTGCTGTACAAAGATACATATGTATAGTTGTTATGTTTGTGAATTTTTCGCACTTTTCGCAGCTCTTCTCTTCGCACGAGCACTTTTTGGCAAAACAGGAAGTACTCGGGCACATGTAGCCCGGCCGGACACATTGGTATTGGTCTCGGCGCCATCCGTGCACTCTGGAGCGCGTGGCGGGCGCTCAATCTTTTTTTTTTTTCAGCGGGAGCGGATAAGGCGATTTCCCTGGTTTCGATACGAAAGGCCTTATTTTGTACGTACGTATCGGTGACATGTTGTCTGTTCTCTCCCGTTGGCTCTCATGGGCTGTGATCACACAGATCATACAAGTAGACCAGGTATACAAC
>JBBMHQ010089818.1:0-10808 GCA_037834295.1 Postelsia palmaeformis | reverse complement strand
CTGGACTCCTGCATTCTCTGTGGAATTCATCTGTGTGTGTTGGCCAACTAAGCGCCAGTGTTTACGTGTTATCACGTTTTTTCTCACTACCACACCGGAGTATCGCACTCCTGGTCACTGCGTGACCGGTGGCATCACTCGGCTTACGCTGAGGACACAGCCTTCGCCTATATTGCCAGGGTATAGCCACGCAATACCAATTACAAAGAACCGGCCTATCAACTGGGATTCCGAGAGCACATCGTCGGGGGTTTGACGGCAACGACCCGTACTAGATGGTGGCTATTGTCCATTATCTGTGGCTCTCGTTTGGCAACTCCCCGTACGCCCGAATGGTCAAGAACATCTATGGACAGCCCAAAGTCTTTGGAGGCGTCACCAATACGGAAGTTGGGTCGGCTCTCACGATCGGTCCCGCCGCGAGGCCGCGCACACGCTACAACAACAGCAGCAAGAGCTATCGAGTGTACGATCCAGCCACCCGGCGCATCATGTAGAGCCGGAACGTCGTCTCGATCGAGGCACCATCGCGCGTTTCCCGCCACCGTTGAAAGAGACTTCGCAGCAGATTGATTTGCCAAGCGACGGTATGAGCGACCACAACTACAGTACAGACGGCAACTTTCCACTCAAGCTGCGTGATTACACCTCCGTCTTGGGACCACCTCCCGGTGCTTCTGCTGACAACATCGCCGTCGGCGGGCTCTCAGACAACCCATCGGCGGCTGAAGTCTTGGAGAGGATCAGCGGAATCAATGGGAGGGATGCCCTAGACGGAGGCAGGACCACCGCAAGAAGGAGCGATGCCTGGGGGGGAGGTTATGGACGAAGTTCCGCAAGAGGTTGTCTTAAACCACAGGAGCAGGCGGTGTCGCCCGCGGGAGCGTCCCTGGGAACACCACTGGCTGGATCACCGGGGCTCTCTAGTTGTCGCCTCTGTGCCTTTTCTATCCGCGCCCTTGGTTGCCGGACGTTCCAACCGTTTCCGTTGCGCCTCCCTCAAGGCGTTACGGGTGTACTATTATTTCGAAAACAGACCCTACGCCTTCCTGTCCAAGTGCTAGGTGCGCGGGCCATCCCTCACTTTTTCATGTGCTATTCGCTTGAGTTCATCGGTGTCGAGGTCCTCACGCCGTCACCTCTGCGAATCCCCCTTCGCATCGTTAATGGTAGTGTTCCCCTGCGTCCACATAATTGCGCCTCTCCCTCGGTGTCGTCGATTTCGTGGTCGTCTCGTCGCATTCTCGGTGCCTTCCTAGCGTCCTCCACTTTTTGGCCAATCAGCGGTTGTCACTGAGGAGACTCTTCAACGGAGTAATTACCCAGTATCGCTGGGATATCCTTCGTGGGTTTACACTACTGTACTTTTCGATAAATACCTACAGTACAGTGGACCATGCCGTTTTCCATCAGATTGCACTTTCGCTTTTCGCAACGTCAAAATCGGTGGTTGTTGACTACTCTTTACACCTGGTATGAGCGAGAAGGATCTTGCGTAGTATGTCCGATACATAAGACAGCAGGGTTTCTCGTATGCCTGATAGTGAAGAAGTCTCAGACATTTTTTTGGTGGCTCGAGAAAAATGTGTAACGCGTGGGCACAAAAGCGGTAGGGGGTAGCGGTCTCTACGCCGGGTGGTTTTGGTCATTCCCCAAGATCGTGCTTCGGTGGTACTGTATGTAAAATAAATTAATATGTTGATTTTTGTGCAACTTACCATTTTTCTAAGAGGACAACGTGCAATACTTTGATTCATGTCACTACACAGTCTAAAAAAACCTGCCCAATGTACAAAACAACCAGGTACACAACTATTTATAAGTAGTTTTTACCCAGAACGGGACTGCAGTCCTAACAGGGGTAAGCGTACAGTTTGTCTTGAAGCCAGCTTTCGGGGGAATTACATAGGTCGCTCAGCGAGGAGCGTCTGAAAATTCTCAAAAAGTCGCAGCTGCACCCGTATACACCAAACCATGCGTCAGTATCGATCGTCTAGTTTCCCTCCTTGTGTTTCCATTCGTACCAAAAATGTACCAGGTCTATTTTCGACATACAAACAGTATCAAGTGTGTGCCGCAGGCAGAACCGGCATGCCCAAGCGCAAGCAGCGTACCCGTACACGCGAGGATATCCTCTAGTAACCTGTGGTACGTCGCGTTTCGTCGCTGGACCTTTTGCCTCACACGAAGAAAGACTCCGATGTCACCGCTCTAGCGCAGGGGATAATTGGATGGGCTCACGCCTGGTAGGTCATACTGCAGTTCATTGTGGAACACCCCCAGGTGGCGTTCAAGCAAGATCTACTCCGCGATTCATGCGCAACAAGCACGGTGTCATCCAATTTAACAACTTCAGCATGTAAGTGTAGTTGCAAACGTAGCAATTGTCGTAGGCGTAAGGCCTGCCGGTTCCGGAATGATTCAGATACCCCCCAAGTGCCAAGGGAAGGCGCCAAATATCACTGTGTTGTAGATGTTTGTAAAACAATTGATATTTCTAGCTGCTATATATTCCTCCTTGTTTTAGAGCAACAATAACTTCCGAATGAGAGAAAAAGCAACGCGGCGATGTTGAGATAGCGTGAGCAATTGCCCGCGGATGGTGCTGTGATGCCATATAGCTGACCTAATGGGAGCCTACAGTCGGAGGCACGACGCCGCGAACGAATTTGCCGTGCAGACATGGACTTTAACCGAATCGCGTGGTGTCCGCGGCAGCAGGAAGAGGCGTTACATTGCATTTTCAGGGAAGCCCGTCTTCCCAGTGTTCAAATAGCGATGCTTTGCGATTAATGATCCGCTCCAACAGCCACACTAGGCTGCGAGCTAGCCAATGGATAATGCTGCCACAGCCACACTAGGCTAATACTAGACTGTAAGCTAGCTAATGCCACACGCAGTGTGGAGAAGATGTTTTGATGATGTGGGCCCTGAAAGAGGTAAACGAAGAGTGAATGCGGAGAGGAAGGTTGATTGAGCATGTGGCTCAACTCTCCACTGCTCCTAGGCAACTACTCGTAGCCGAATACCAGAGACCTCCCCATGCAGTGCCTACTCGTACATACCCGTGAAACTGCTCGCAGGTGATTCAACGAGACAATATCTGAACCGTATATACATGGCAGACCGTAGATAACCATAATTTATTGCTAGGCTGTTCGGTCAAACAAGCTATATCGAACTCCCTTCCTGGCGCCGAATCAACTAACAAGCCTCGACCGACACAAGCACCAATCGAGGACGACATATGATTGAATCTCGACAAGAAAAACGCGGTGCTTCTCAAACATCTCCTTACCAATAGCCTCCGTGAGACATCCGCATGCTGGTCTTCCGCCCGGAAATTATCAACCTACAAGTGCCCCCTCCCCACCAACTCGCTCAGAAAGTGGTACATTACGTCGATGTGCTTACTGTTGGACGAGCTCAATGGATATTTGGCCAAGTCTATCGTCCTTTTGTTGTCCTCAAGCACTCCAATATTCGGCGACCCCAGACTAGGCAACAGAAAAACCAACGCTCCTCTCACGTATAGAACTCCCTTCACCCCGTCTGCCACAGCCACATACTCTCCCTCTGTACTCTGCAGTTGATAAAGTGACGGACTTCTGCGTCCAAAAAAACTACGACACGAGTGTACCCCCGCAACAAACGGCCACACCAGAGACCGAACGCCTGTTGTCGGCCTTGTGGGCGTAGTCCGCGTCCACGTATGTCTTCAAGTCGTATTTCAACTGCACGTCCTCGAGTGTAATGTCCCTCCTGAACGTCAGACCCAATTGAGCCGTAGCGCTCACAGGTATCCGGCAATCTTCCTAGCCGCCTGAACGTGTACTTGCTTCGAGTCATGTGAGAACCGTGCAATAGCCCGTACTGCATTGGCGATGTTTGGCCTCGTCTGATTCACAATTCACATCAGACTTTTCAACATTTCGCGATAATTTTGGCCCACCAACGGGCCCTCATCACCCTCGTGCCTGAGGTCCAACGACGGAAAAGCAGAGATGGGCATGTTCTGGTGATATCGAAACGCTCGACAAAATTTCGAATAAATTGCGTCTGTGAAATTTACCAGTGTTCCCAGCTCATGATCCCTCTTGTACTCGCTACCCATGCACCACATCACCTCGCCAAGGTGCTTCGGAGGGAAAGTTTTGCTCAGACCCGCCACTACCGAATCCGTGACTTCCTTGGTGGCTGCCATCTTGATGTCATCCACGTGGACCACCAGCCCCGTAACAACCTCGCCATTCAAGATTAGTCGAAACCCGCACAGGTCTACCAAGCACTGCTCAAGCCAGCACTCCACCAAAGTTGTTAGTAGTATCTCATACCACGAGCGACCACTCTACTTTAGCCCATCAAGAGCTTTGTTGAGTCGGACTACCTTACCTATTAACCTCCTACACCCAGGGGGCAATCTCAAGAAAAATTCGGTATCCAACTCTGACTGGGTGGAAGCCTGATCAACATCCAAGTATCTCAAGTTCCAGTTAAGTTTGGATGTCCTTGCTGCTACAAGCCTATTACACGTGATGGATGCAGTGTGGGCAAAATAATCAAAGTAGTCAACTCCCTCTATCTTGTCATAACCCCCGCGTTACCAACATTGCCTTTGTTTATCAAACATGCCGTGCTCGTCGCCCTTCCATTTAAAGAACCACTTTGAAATCACAATAAAGCCACCCTTGGGAACTTCCGAGATCTTAGAAAGTGTTAGCGGCTTCTAAGCCATCAAATCCGGCTTCCATTGCCTCCGCCCAAACGTCTGAATGCTTCGACGAACACGACGCGGAGTACGACGTTGGTTCCGCTTCCGCCTCCTTGACAAGGCAACCCGACAACTTAGTCGGTTCACCGCCTGCATCTTGCGCCGCCAGTAGCGCTTGGAATACAGGACCTCCATCACAGAGTCCGATCGCACCGATCAGCCCCGCAGCCGCTTTCTGGTTAAGTTCTCTGGTCTGCGTCCTCGTACGTCCCTCCCGAATCTCTTCATCAACACCTGGTCCAGACATGTGCTTCCCAAGTTGATGCGCAGCAGTCCGGGCCGCAGTATCGGTCGGGGCTCCATCGTCAGAGGATAGCGCATCGCTCCCATCCCGAGATGAAGAGTCCCTGTCGGGCGATTCGCTGCTGACCGTTGATGAATCGTTCAGCTCCACACCTTTGGGTTGCAAACCGTCGCTAGCCTGCGTCATCGAAGACACCGCACGGAGTTGGTAAGGAATTCCCCTCCCCAATACCGGCAGTGGAGACATCGGGGCTCAGGAAAGATCACCCGTCCCTCTCGGCTCAGGATATTCTCCCAGATCCATCGTCTCTCTCTGCCCCGGGATCTCCGGTAGCGAGTGTGGCGGCGCTCCTTCATGGAGCGTCGCCTCTCAGGTCGCTTCCCTGGTCTCTACCACTTTGTTCGCCCGTGTGGTCATCCGCAAAAAGTCACTCGGATGGTCGATGCCCGGCCTGAGTTGAAACCAGCTCTCGGCCCTAGGGAACGACTTCCATGAGCGCTTCCAACAACTCTATCCTTGGCGAAGAAACGGGTGCAGCGGAGCACGTGCGGCAGTCTCATACCACATTTCATGCGGCTACTTGTTCCCGGGGTTAGCGGTGGTCGCGGTATGATTCAGGGCATCAGTAGCCCAGTACCACTTCCGCCCACAGGGACTTTGTCGGCGGCAGTCGAACGTGGAAAAAGGTTATAGGCGCTTGGATACACGTTGCAAGTGCTGCGTTCTGGATGATACCCAGCACCCTCTTTACAACACCGTCCTGCTTTGGGCTGTCGGCGTTGGTGAACTCCTGCTTGATGCAAGCCTGTTTACACACTTCTCCAAACTCACCATCGAAGAACCCCCCCCGTTGTCAGATCGTACCATCTCAACCTTCGAGAGTACTCCGTCCGCGCGCGCGTCAGCCAAAAACGTCCTCAAAGCGTCTCCTGAATCTGACTTGTTCCTCAGAAAGTACACCCACGCGTGGCGGAAGTAGTCGTCCTTCACTAGCATGACATACCGCTTTCCCAGCAAGAAAGGCGTTTTTTTAGGGCCGCTCAAGTCAACAAAAACTCTTCCCAACCTTTTCTGTTGCGCGTGAGTGAATACTTTAGGGGACTGGCTTGCGGTATCTTTCCGCCCCAGAGCATCTCGTGCAGGGTATTAGCTTTCCTACCAGTTTCACACCGAGTGATTTAGCGGTATCTCTTAGCAGTACTTCGTTTGAGTGACCATGCAGGCAGTGGGAAACATTGGTGTCTACATCACTCTCCGTGTGTGCGTTACCAACGGGGGAAGGCACGGGAAAACCAGGGGAAAATTGCAACCAGATTCTGCACAATCCTTAGGAGGGTTGGGGGTCAACACGGGGGAATGGCACATGGCCGTCGTCTGGTTCAATCTTGCATGTGAATCCAGAATAACTAGATCCATAACCTTTAAGCCTCAACCTTCCAACGAAAAGAGATATGCACAGGCCTTCCTCTTCAGTCGTGGATATTACTCCTTGCTTCTGAGTGTTCGTTCTAGAAAGGATAGACCACTGAGCTACTCAGTCAGCGCTGACTTGCTAGGACCCAAGAACAGCCAAAGACAGTCCCGCAGGAGGAAACCCGGCGATCGGGTCGAACCCCCTGTACAACACATATACTCCAAACCATTGCAATCAAAACAACGGCCGCATTTCAAACGATGACCATGGCCAGAAAATAAAATGCTACGTGGTGCCCTACTCCCCCATGCCCCTCAAAGTAGCGCAGGGTTAACGGCCTTACAAATTATTCCTCGCATCACTCAAGCATGGTTCTCATCGAGCAATGCTCATACCCACCTATTAAGCCTCCAAAGGCAGATTCAACAAGAACCTACGGTGAGACTTGAGAGGGGTTGCAGCAAAGGATTTCGTCAAAATATCCGCGTGCTGCTCTTCCGAAGCTACGAACTGAATGTCGATCTTCTTAGCACGAAGTAGCTCTCTCACAAAGTGAAAACGCACGTCAATATACTTACTTCGCGCAAGACTAAGAGGGTTCTCAGCCAACAATCTGGCCCCCTGGCTATCCTCGAAAGTCCAAACACACGATCCGCTTAGCTCTGAACAAATAAACGACAGCACCGCGCCCGTAAACAAGGCTTCCTTCACCCCTTTACCCAGGGCGACATACTCTGCTTCTGCTGTCGACCACGTAACACACCTCTGCGTGCTACTTGCCCAACTGACGGCCGCACCTCCTAGGGTGATTACCGTCCCCGATACCGAGCGCCTATCGTTCGACTTACCAGCATAATTATCATCACTATAACCAGTCAAATATAATCCCGAGCCCCGCACAAAAGTCAATCCCATAAACCTGGTCCCATCGAGGTGAGCCTTAACCTTCCAACCTGCCTTCTAGTGCCTTTCTGTGGGGTTGTGGGAATGGCGCGCCACCGCATGCACAGCGTTCGAGATGTCCGGCCACGTCATGGTCGACAGCCACATCAAGCTGCCCACAGCCTTCCTGTACGGCCAGTATCCTCCAAGTTCGCCCTCCTCTCTCGGACCTAGTCCCACACCGGGGGTCGCGGGGATGTCGCAAGATATCTTAACACCAAAACGATTCCGCATGCTCTAAATAAACGCCTTTTGCGTAATCTGTAATGTCCCCAACTCCCAGTTGCGTTTGAAAGCGCAACCAGTGTACCAAGTCAGTTCGCCGAGGTTATTCGTGGGGAATTTCGTAACTAGCAAGTCCTGAATATCTCTTCGGTCTCGTCACTGCTGTGAAGAGCCAGGGAGGGTGTTCGTTTGGATCGTTTATACAGCGCGTGTTACAAGTTGTAGAGGGTTGCGTGTATCTTCACAGGCGTTATTGTGAATTCTGCCGTGTGTTCATCAGAAGAGTTCCAGCACTCCGTTCTCCGCTCCGAGCTGCGAGCTGGGCTCTGCTCTCTCTCTCCTCCTCTGTCCTCTAATACAACGACTGTATAGAATCTCATCAGACCACGCGGTGGTCAGGGCATCCAGGTTTGGACTCTCCGAATACACTACCAGGGTAGTATTTGAACGTTTGAAGTCTGGTACCAGACGCCAATGATGCCTTCGGAGGGGTCGGCTCGCGTGGAGCACGATTCTTCAAGTGAAGTTCAAAAGCTGCCACGCGAGGTCAAGCTGGCGTTGGAGCACAGCGAGGTATTGGTGATGAATGCCATGAGGGGCATGATGACCGAGTTCATGAGAAACATCGGTCGATCGGAGCCAGGCGACGCTGGAGGCAGCGTTGCTGGAAAAAAGAGCCCAGCAGAGGTAAAAACCACTGCTGTAGGGGAAAGCTCACAAGGGGCAGTACCCACTGCTGAAGTACGAGAGACTACTGCTGCTGGTGAAGCAGGAATTGGTGGATCGGAGTCCGGCAGCGCTGAGGGTTGCGCTGCTGTAAGGGAAAGCCCACGAGGGGCAGTACCCACTGCTGAAGTACAAGGGACTGCTGCTGCTGTTGAAGCAGGCATTGGTGAATCGGAGTCCGGCAGCGCTGAGGGTTGCGCTGCTGTAGGGAAAAGCCCACAAGGGGCAGTACCCACTGCTGTACGAGACGCTACATCAAGAGGTGATACGATTTTGCGTGATAATGATTTGCGTAATTCCGTAGCGACGGCACGCGGCGAAACTGCGTTGTCCGTCGAGGGTGGCCCACGGAGGGATCAGCCAGACCAAGCAAGGCAAGGACGGCAAGCAAGGCGAGCAAGGCGAAGAGGGAAAAACAAGTCACAGGCGAAAGCACACGAGTGCTCTTACCTTGGTCCTGCACCCAACCACCCCCGAGACTCAGTACCAGTATTGACAAGGCAACGCACTGTCTGTGCTAATCACGCGAAATGTCACCTGGCAACGCGTGTAGCCTGCACCTCCCGTACCTGCCTAGGCGAATGACTTCCTCTCTACGGAGAGGGGGGGGTCTGAGGCAGACGACGTGAGCACGTCGGATCGAGATGGTGGGGGGGGGGGTGGATGAGCTGGACGACGGTCTGGCTCACTTGCACGACCTCGACGTAACGTGGGGTTTCGACCTGGGCGTGTTTATGCAGGAGCGCACACAGCAGGTACTTGCCGCCGGCGAGGCCGGCGACAAAAAGCCTGAGACGATAGGTTCGTCTCAAGGGGGCGTCGTGGACGCCTCCTCGGCCCCAAAAGGGAGAGCCGAAACAGCCGAGACGATGGGTTCGTCTCAAGGGGGCGCCGTGGACGCCTCCTTGGTCCCGGTAGGGAGGGATGAAAGCGACCCGGGCGCAACATCAGCCGACCAGGGCCAAGGGAACGGTGGGGATGGCTCTGCGATCCTGTCGGGCAGGCCAGCACACGAGCTCAGCAGGTGGGGTCGGCTCCCTTCAGCAGTACGTGGCCGGACCGGGGGTCAGAGCCAACGCCTGGAGGGTGAACCAGCTGTCCACCAGATCAAGATGAATAGAGGAACCGCAGACGCGCTGTTCGCGGCAGCGTACGAGTGGTCGACGACGCCTGAGGGTGTCCTAAATCGTGCGTCATGTAGGACGGAGGACGCAGTGGCCTTGATGGCCAGAAGACCTGCTGTGGAGAAAAAAAGGGAGTTGAGCGTATGCATGCCGAGTGGTTTTCCGAAAACGTAGAACCGCCCTCTTAGTCCGTAGGACATGCAGAGCGATCTCAGTACGAAGCGGTGTGGCACGAGGCCATGAAAATTGAATTGGACTGTCACAAAACGACCGGTATATACAAAGCCGCGACACCGCCACAAGGGCTGTAGGTGCGAAGAGGGTGCCTACCTACAAGACGGATAAGGGTGGCTTGATAGTAAAGACAAAGGCCAGACTTGTGGCTGAGGGTGATAGCCAGGTGCAGGACGTAGTTACTTTCAAACCTTTGCACCAACTCCCTCGTCAGCGTTCAAATTCTGGCGGCTGCTGCCAATGAATATGATCTGAGTATTTTTTATCTAGACGTTGTTCAAGCTTTTGTTCGCGCGAAACTCGACGCCGAGGTATACATGAAACTACCCGGTGGGTGTGGTGACATGTCAGGAAAGATCGCTCGCTTGAACAGACCACTGTATGGTCTAAAGCAGAGCGGACGGCAGTGGGCCGGATTATTGGTAGAGACCGTGGTGGAGTACGATATGGAGCAGTGTAGGTCTGACCCGTGTATGTTTCGCATGGTTGTGGACGGCAAGGTAGAACTGGTCATGCCCGTTCATGTAGGTGACATCGTAGTCGCAGGATCGGACGAGACATGCAGAGATTTCCATGCTGCGCTAGCTACGGAATTCCCACGGATAACCTCGGCGAACTGACTTGGTACACTGGTTGCGTTTTCGAACGCAACTGGGAGTTGAGGACATTTCGTACAGATTACGCAAAAAGCTTTTGTTGAGAGCATGCTAAATCGTTTTGGTGCTAACACATCTTGTGACATCCCCGCAGCCCCCGGTGTGTAACTTGGTTATCGTTTTGGTGCTAACACATCTTGTGACATCACCGCAACGCCCGATGTGTAACTTGGTCGGAGAGAGGAGGGCGAACTTGGAGGAGACTGGCCGTACAGGGAGGCTGCGGGCAGCTTGGTGTGGCTGTCGACCATGACAGGGCCGAACATCTCGAGACGCCTTAATAGCTTCACAATAGCGTCGGGAAGCAACCCGCTTGAGGAGATGGGCAGGATCGAGGATCTTGCCGCGGGAATTCGCACAGCAGGAATATCAGTAGACGACCACATGCTGTAAACCATCTTGTTTTACGATCTGCCTGCCGAATACGAAGTGGAGGCTCGGAACCTGGCATCACGTGGTAGCATCGGCCGTG